>JACXSJ010001890.1:48516-65892 GCA_014851325.1 Pentalonia nigronervosa | reverse complement strand
TTCAATGCATGAGATCTAATCCAATTAACAGTTTTAATGACTATATTCATAACATGTTCCATTTTCAATTTTTTCGAACATAAGGATTCTTGGTGAATGATGCAGTGAAAACTTTTCAATTCTACACCATAAGTCAAGGCTTTTGATTTTAGTCTAGAAACCAATCCCGCTTTTACACCTAACATTGCGGGAGCACCATCAGTAGTTATACTTGAAAATATTTTCCAATCTACTTCTAATTCATTAAGACATTTCTCCACACAATTATATAAATCACTTCCTGTTGTAGTGTCAGTCATAGGAATTAAATCTAAGAGCTCTTCTGTTACATCAAAATTATCAAAAACTCCACGGATAAAAATACCTAACTGTGCTGTATTTGTAATATCGGTACTTTCATCAATAGCAATAGAAAAATTTAAAAATTCTTACTTTTTTCATGTAATTGTTGTTTAACATTACTTGCCATTTCTTCAATTCTTTGAGCAATATTATTTCCACTTAAACTTATATTTAAAAATGCTTGTTTTTTTTCGGGACATATAACTTCCACCGCACTAACAATACACTCTTTAATGAACTCGCCATCACTAAACGGTTTTGAAGCACGAGCAATTTTTCCTGCTATGATTTAACTACATTTAACTGATTCGATATTTTCTTTTCTTATATTATCAAACAATTTTGGTTGATGTAAAAGACTTTTTTTTAATTCTTCAAATTTTTCTTCACGTAACTTTCCAACAAATTTATCGTAAATCTTACCATGATTAGTGTCGTAATGTCTTTTAATGTTATACTCTTTGATGACTGATACACTTTGTTTACATATTAAACATATAGGAACAGAATTACAACTGGTAAAAAAATATGCATAGCCCCATTTTTCTTGAAAAATACGTCCTTCTTGACCGATTTTACGTTTAACACTTGACATTTTATTGAACGAGTAGCGCACACAAACTACATTCACGAACTGAGTATAATAAGAACCCGCACCTACACGTAATACACGTTAAATAATAACACTTATCTTTATAGATTATTTTTATCGCATTGTGCTTATCATGATCGAATTAAATTATTTTGGGAAATTCCTATTACGAATGTATATATTAAATATAAAATATTTTATAAAACAAAAAAATCAAACAATTTTTGAAGAAATAAATATTTATTGCGGGCCACATCAAAAGGGGTTGCGGGCCGCATGTGGCCCGCGGGCCGCGTGTTTGAGACCACTGGTTTAATTGAACAATTGTTTGGTGGATCATCCTGTGCGTATAATTCGTAACCGTAAGTTTACTTGAAGCATTTAACATAATAATATTATAGTCTTCACAAACTATAATATTTTGTGTTTAAAAAGACGTTTTAATTAGAGAAAAAAAATGTTTTTCAAGAATAAATAAATTTGTACGTAAATGAATTATTAGATTTAAACTTCTACGGATTAATATTTTATTCTAAAATTCAGTACAAATTAATTAATTAATTAATACTTTGATTTGTATGATTATTTTAATTTTTATGCGCATTGGTCGTACTACTGTATTTATTGCTAAGTTAAATACATTGCATTATTATTTAATGAACGGTTCTATTCTTATATTTTAAGTTTCAACAATTTTCACACTTCAAATACAATCGCTTAAATCAAAAATTTATTTAGGGTTTCTTTTTATGAAGTTTACTTTACAAAGTCGATCATAAATATTATTATAACCTTAATAATAATAACTGAACTTTATGTATATACAATTATAAAGTTTAAATTTAAATAATTGTATTTATGGCGTTCACATCGTATAATGTCCATGTAGAATTCTCATCCCGATATTCTCTTCGTAACCTGCAGTTAAGCTAAGATAAACAACATTTTATTTTGAAGATATTTTTTTACAACAGTTTAAAATTTAATAGTACTTTATGTTATCGTATAAGCCAAAAATAATATCATAAAATTATATAGTTTTATCACTTATTTTTTTTTTTTATATTACTATTAACTATTAGCATAATATTGTAAACTTTAATAAAATCGTGCATCAGAAATTTTATGAACATCTTCGCACAAAAAAGTGTACATTTTATATATATTTTGAATGTAGTTTAAAGTGTTTCATAACTTTTAAGCTTGTTACGAAATTGTTAACTTAAATAATTTTCAACATGATGACAGTGGACATTATTAGTGTCTGTCGAAACAAAGTTCGTTAAACTCTATCTATAGTTGACATTGAAGTTGACAACATTGGTTTTTTTTTAAATATTTTCCACGAATATCTTGTGCGTATAAGTTATATTTATATAGTGTATACGCGTGTTACCATTAAATTATTTTATGATTACATATTTTAGAGTTAATATTTTTATTAAAAAAAAAAGATTAAAAATTAATCTCTACATCATTTTAATTACAGTTGTTAATTTTATAATATTATACGACGCTTTTACTTTTTACAATGATAAATACGTCCATAATAAGCTTATAAAGTAAATCTGTTATTATAATAAATAAAGTACGCACCGTATCTAAACGGCTTATTAATATTATTAATCTTATTCATAATTTATTTGTATTTTTTAATTGATTATTTAGAAAGGATTGCGACACGATTGTCGTATTATCTCAAAAATACTTAAATTCCTAGTTATACCTTATTAATTTAGTGTAAAAAATAATAATTAATAATAGGTGTGACCAAAAACTCTTATCTCAATAAAGTTCAAACTTTTCAAAATATTTCTTTTAGTAAGATCTATTAATGATCCATCTTATATTTATAATTTTACTCTTTATAATATATCAAAATAATTGGCGATAAAGCTAAAACTTTTTATAATAGTTTGTATGCCAAATTTGCTAACCACCACTTATAAAAAATGTAAACACTCCTCCCCAAAATTTTCCGGAATAATGAGTGGTCATGTTACTGTCTATTCTTCGATTAAATATTTGTATGATGCTTTAAATATATAGAGATTAAACTATATATCTTAAATTAAAATAAAAAGAGTATACAAAATGAGAGAACAAATAATTCAAATTCAAAAAGACAATACTTTAACAATTGAAACTGTTTTACCCCAACTCAAATATTAACATTATAATGTATATAGACTTTTTGCCTAAATTAAATTCAACACACGATAATATTGTTTTGTTGATATTTGGCGTTTTCAGTCATCATCGACCGCCGTAGAATAATAGAACAATTAACACAGCAGTGTATCTTTAAACTGTCCGAATTAACAAATGTGATTTCTGAGCAAAAGACAAAAACTAAATATATCCCTTAAATTATGTGTTGCAAAATGTCCTATCGATCTATCAATTTTGTATATAATCGTCAAAAATCTACTTCGCGAATGTCACCGTCGTACGACTGCGTATAATCCACCCTAATAAATACGAATCATTTAAAACGTGATTTTTAGATAAGTCACGTGTTGATTAAGATTTTACAGTTTTATTTCATTTTGTTCGTAATTTGTAAAATTTCGATTCGATCCATTGCACACTACCGTAGTTGTCCCTTTTATTTGCTTTAAACCTCCCCGCCCCCACCTCGATGTTTTCATTAACTTTATAAAAATAAACCTTTTATTCGATTAAATCAGCACCGTCCTTTATTCCGTTTACCCAAAACAAGTGAAACTCGCAATTGTTTTTGTATTTGAACAATTGAACTTGTAGACTGGATATCAATAATGTCGCATGAATAAACGATCTTATTATGAACATTTTTCAAATTCACGTGCAACAATTCATGCCCAAAACATCGTTCAAAATTGTTTTGTTTCTATTTTCTATTCTCCGGAATTTAATAACTCTATAATATATGTAAATATGTTATAGTTTATACTATTATAACAAATGTATTATAGATAAACAAGAACTGAATAACTAAATAATATCAATTATAACCCTTAATCATAAACTAGTAATTTATGATTAGTTAATAATATTATGATTAAATCAATCGATACAACATAATATTATCTATATTATAAAAGATAAAATGTAAAATGTTCTAAGAAATTAAATGTATACTGTCTTAATATGATAACACTGGGATATAATAGGTGACTATTACAGCGCATTACTACGTAACTCGAAAATTATAGATTGTTCGAGGGAGATGAAAAATTAATTAATTTGATTCCGAAAACACAAGAATTTACTAACACATTTTTTTATCTTCAAATTAACAAAAATCGGGAATCTCACTGTGCTACATAGTAGGTGTCGACTTCGCTTCGTTCTTGAGTGATGATCACTGTAGTCTGTAATGAATGTATAGAATTTGAATTTAATGATAAGTCATTGTAGTTTTACCAATATTAACGATCCCGAGCGGTCTGTCAACCTATATTAGGTTATTTACGTCTATATAAGAATATTATATTTTATTAGCTATAAATTTGTATTGTTATTAGTAATTTATTTTTTTATTAGCAATACGGTAGGTTGAACTAATTTTTGCCACAAAAAAATTACATATTATTTTAATAGTAGTTATTATAATAATGTTTAATATAATATAACTACCTAGCTGTTAAGTACTATGAATTTATATTTATAACATTTTTAGGTTTCTTAAAAACATTTTATGAGAATTTTCGTATTAAATGTTCATAATTATTAAAATTGAAAAATTTATTAATTTTAACTACAAAATAATCTGCAAATGTTCACGATTTTGATGAAATTCGTAAATATTTGAACTTAAAACGCTTGAAAAAATTGTATTTAGATACTTTGACTATTTTTCAATTGGTGAAAAAATATTTTCTGAAAAGCCATGTCTAAAATTTTTCAGCTTTTACACAAAAACAGTTACAGTCGAGTCTCAATAACTCGAATCTTAAGGGGAATAAAAACAAATTCGACTTATATATTTTTCGAGCTATATCCCTCTAACATAATTTAAAAATAATTCACGAGAAAAGGAAAAAATTCTAGTTTTCCAGGTTCGAGCTATCGAGACTCAACTGTATTATTCATACTTAGGTAGAAAAAAAAAATCAAAAATTTCACATGTTTATAAATAGCACAAAAAGGGCAAAATATTTTAAAAGTTATTTTATATCTATTAAATGGTAAGATAAATATTTGGTGAAAATGTTAACTCTTTAATCATTTTTTAATTACAGCAAATCAACAATATCGATTTTTTTAACAAGTGATTTAGCGTAAAAATTCCCGTTCTCCATAATTTTTTTTTCGATTATTTTTAAATGGACTGAACATTTTTTGGACCCCTTTTAAGTCCCAACTAGATACAGTTTTTTACCAGATACCACCCTTGAATTTTAAGATTTTAGTACAAAAAACATATATCATTGTAAAATCAATACGTCCATCGCTCCTGAATTGAATCTAATGCAAAGTAATGACAGTGATGTTAGTTTAGAATATTATATCACAATAAATTATTTAAACTCGAATTTATTTTATAAATTTAAGGACTTGTTTGTTGGTTGCCTCATATTATTCTAGTGATTGATGGACCTAGAGGACATTGTTTTCATTTCTAGCAGTTTCTGTTTGTCAGCATTCAACGAAAGATGATCGACGGTTAATTTATTGTACTCCACGGGCTACACTTAACTTCCAAAATATGTTTATCAAATCTCTATATTTTATTGTACCTAGCATATATTTTTGTCATAATATTGCAAGGTATTCTAAGAGTTTTAAAATCAATTAGTAAGAATTAGTTTTATATCCACCATATCTTGTTCAATATATTTAACGTAACTATGGGTATTACTTATCAGTTATTTGCCATATTAATTTATAACGATGAACTTTAAAAGTTTAAAATTATATCAATAAATTGTTAATCGTAACTGTTAACCGTTTGTTGTACGAAATCCATAAACAATTTGCTAACGAGTAACAAAGAATATTATTAGATACTGGCTTAGTGACTTCAGTTTCAAGAAAAGTTCTCTGGCTTAAGTTATATTCCTTTAAAATATTATAATATCACATATTTTAATGAGAATTGACACAGTGAAAAGTAAATAACTATAATATATCATTCTTGCTGTTATTTTGTTTTCTTAAAGTTTGTTTCTCGTCTTTGCTAATTATTATTTTATTTTTGCTTATTTATTTATTTACTTTAAATTCGAGGTTTTTAAAATTATTTTTAAATATATCTGTGTATAAAAGTACATCAGTTATATCCCACGTAATTTCATCAAGTTTATAATGCGTTTATTGATTTTTTTTGTTCATCAATTATTTGCGTGGCTAATAAAGGTATAATTGCTTTAATAAATCGCGACGTTAATAATTCATATGTAATTATTCAATTATATCAATTATAACAGCTGTATCAATAAATATTATTTTGACATTGCATAAAAGTTTAAAATTCAATGGTATTATTAATTATAGCTACATCATTCGTATCGTTGGATAGTGAACATTATATAATACTGTATAGTTTATACTATACTATGCATGGTTAATAATACGAGAATTAATTATAACAACTTACACTATAAATCAAAATACATTTAAATAAATTGTTAAAAAATATTTTTAATATAAAATGAATATTATTATATATTTTTTATTATAATATTATAATATTATTAATTTGTTTTATTATTAATAGAGTTTTACAGTTGTATAATACAAGCAATGATAAGAAAAAAATTATGGTTTATGTTACATCTTACAACATTTTGTTGGTTATCATCAGTTTTGGTTTGCTAGATTGTCTTTGGACTTTAATTCAATTTAATTTGAGCCACTTATTTGGATAACCAGGGATGGTTTTGGAGGTCACATTGATAATAATTGTAGATTTCTGTTGTTATTTGCTGTTATATGCTATTCATTTATTGATAATTGTTTTGAAATGTTTTATGAAAATGCTTTATGATAATATTAACGAAGTAAGATGAGTGGTTAGGTATATAACGTTTGGGTCGTGTCGTACATTATTTATATATTGTTGATGTTTGTTTTGACTTTTGAATGATTTTGGCATGTAGCAGTTGATTGTTGTTAGTGTTTATATTAGTTGTGACCTCTAGTGATTTCTGTTGATTTGGATAAGTGATTTTTTCCTTGGGTGCGATTCAGTGAGCAACCTCGATAACTAGAAATATGGTTAGCATAGAGCACTTATTGGATTTCACTACATTTGACATATCTTTTTCTTTTTTTTACATATGAAATCGAGGTCTGAAAGTGCTTCTCACCACTCCCTGGCCGTCGTTTATTGGAAACTGCATTCAAATTTAATTCATTTGTGTCCAACCACTCGAGTTGAGCCGGCGTCAAGTGAATATTACTCTATCTATCTCTTTTTTCAAAAATTCCCAACGGGTTATTCGCTGGGAGCACATCCTATGTCGACTTGTCATCTTCTCACCGGTCTTATCATGCAATCCCATACTCGAAGTTGTACTACCAATGGTCCGGTAACCGGTAATAATATCCGGATCTGTATTATCCGAGGAAAAGATATCCGTGGAAAAAATGTCCGAGAAAAAAATATAAAATATAAAATTATAATTATAAAAATAGTTTATCAACATATAAAATATATCCGTGTATGAGTGTGTATATAATAATGAATGATAAAAATAAAAAGAAATAATACATAGTATAATTTTAAAAATTCTTAATTGTTGTCCTTATTGCTTTAAAAAGTTTTCGATGGTTCTCTCCCCTTCATTATATTCAATACATAATTGTTTAAAGGTTTTGTTTGTATATTTTGATCTTTTTTTTTTTTAATTGGCTGACCAAATTCTCTTTGTGCTACTTTTAACTCATCAACTCCAATCTCTAACCTTACTTTCTCTATATTTTTTCTAATATTTTTTCCTTGGACATTTTTACCGTTTTGATATTTCTCCCATTCAGATATTTTTTCCTAGATTCCAATAGTCCGTACTTGATCAAATCCATTATCTTGTAATCTCCGTCTCATGTAGTTTCTAAATCCAGTCTCTTATTAACCGTTGTGGTACATTGGTTCAACGATGTCCCGTGTATTGCTCTAATCAACAGCCGGCCCTGGACTATCCAAAAGTCCTAACGCTGTCTTATCGCTTTGATGATATTCTCCATTTAAAATTAGTTGTCATAAGATAAAATGACTGATTCAAAATGTCTAATCAAGCATAATATAAACAAATTCATATAATACCATTGAGTAAATACTCAATGATAATACTTGTGGCATCAAACAAAATTCAATATGTCGATTTTGTTTTTTTTTCTGCGTAAGGTATAACTGAAAAACTAATCCCCATAGAAATATATAACATGCGTTTAAAGTAGCCTTTTGCTATACTTACATATTTGAAACCGCTCGTTTTTAAAGAGCTGAATATAGGCAATTATCATAATGTGTGCATGGCATGGATTTGTATTTGTAGTAAATGATCATTAGTTAAATACAATCAAAGGAAACTAAAACTTTCGCAAGCACAAGTCAAAAAAGCACCATCGTGCGTTTGTCGAACATTGTTTGCTATTTTTTTTTCTACTCTATTTCTAGTTTCTACTGTACAACAGAACGTTTATCTACTTCTGTTTTGGTTAATATTTATAGCTAAAAAAAACTAAAAATCATAAATGTAAATTGTCAATGTAAAAAAACTCTCAAAAAAAAATCAAACTATTTTGAAAATATTAAACTATGTGTAGAAAATGCTGATATAAACATATTTTGGTGGACATTTTAAGTATCTACAGTTATTAATTTATAAAACATATGCACATCCACAAAAAAAACATATTGTAAAATCAATACATTTATTGCTACGCTCAGAATCTAAAAAGTATATATAAAATATTTGTGTTTTAAAACGAAATGGGCGTATTATTTTTAACTGGTGGTGATACCGTATTTTTTGTTTGTTTACAAAATTAAATTAATTTTTACATTTCATAAAATTCTCCAGATTATGACTTAAAACAACACATATATGTATTTAGTGGGTTGGTGTCTACATACTGTTTGAATACATTATTGTATTATGTTATGCATGTGTTACATTAATTTTTTGTTTGTTTCTCGAGGATGCACAGTTTTTTAGTCACAACTGCTTGAAAGGAAAGTAAATATTAATCTCTCTAGACAAATTTAAACTATAATTAAATCGCTCACTTATATTAATAGGTATACAAGTCAATGTGAATGATTTGAGTTAGAGATATTACACTAAGATGTGTCGAATTTAAGTTTGATCGGTCATCATAATTTGTAAAAAGATTTTTATTTTGATTGGGATTATTTTTATTTGAAGTATATTTTAATTGAACATTGAAAAAAACTAATTTTATTCTACATAAATTATGTATTTTATACATAAGATATTTATTCCACAAAGTATTTTTTCATCAGTAAAATTGTTCGAAAATTTCTTTTGAAGATATTTTAATCAATCTTCAAAAAAAAAATGTTAACTTTTATTACATATTTAATATTTTCATTCATTTTTTTATCTATATTAATTATATTTTTATAAACATGGTATATATATTTTAATAATGCTTTTTATATATATTTATAATTTATCATTATTATATCAGTTTATTTTGTTACTGGATCCTTTATATACTTAATAAATGAAACTAAAATACAACATTTAATTCTTTGGACAAAAAATTAAATTATTTTTTTTTTTAATAAGTATACATATAAAAAACATTTTATGGAATATCGCATTTTCAGGTAAAGCTTAAGGTAAAATATTTTTTGACTTGCAAAGTCTTAATTTTTCTAGTTTAAATGTTTTGCGTTTACAAGTTTTTATATTTTTTTAACACTTTTTTTTAAAATAAATAGTAAATAATTAGTTTATATTAGTTATTTTTTAATGCTCACGCATTCATACTATTGTAGGCAGATATTAATAAGACTACATACAACAATATTATTATATAATAGTGTTATGTTAATGTATAAATACATTTATTTTATACTCTAAAAAAAAGTATCATAAACTACAATATTTAGAATATCACCTTTTGTTTTGTTCCTTTTTATTCATTCAATACTATAAATTATTTGTTTACATTTTCATTTTTAAAATGTATTATATTTTTTAATGATCATATTTTTATAAATTATTGAAAATTTAAATAACCCCCTCCCAGCGCTAAAAAAAATGTATTTTGTATTTTACAAAAACGTATTACCTATAATGATTATGATAAAAAGATACTTGTATGAGGTGGATATACTTATTATTATCAAACAAAAATGAATATTAAAGTTCAATATTTATATTAATCATAAACAAATATTGTAATTGTGATATTACATGGGTTTAAAACTTTTTTTTACAAAAAGGTATTTTGATTGTATTAAAAATTCAATCATAGCTTAAATAAACACAATTTTGGTGGTGGGAAGCTTATATAAGTTATAAATATTTTATATAGTTATAAGCATAACATAGGTATGTCGACAATATTATAAATATGAACAAAAATGTCAAGTCGCATCGTTATGGTCCCACAGAAATATTGTATAATTTCTCTCGCACAACGAAAAACAGAGGAAAGTTAAATAGCATAACTACGCTTATAAACATTTATTAAAACCACTCCCAAGGACAAATATATATAAGCCGTTTATATTATTATATATTTTATATTTTGTTCATATAGTTACGGACTGGCAATAATAATTACTTAAGGTTATAGTTGTGTACGTCACAATCTTATGGTAGACACTGAAAAGCACTAGGTTTCGCGTTTATTGAGGGGATAACAAAGTCATGAATGGCATACGCTTAATTTTGGATTTCCATAAGTCATGACAATAATAACCAATTAAGTGACTTATTTATAAGATAAGACGCAATCGTTTCAACACATAAATTATACTTTAAGCGTTTATTAAAAAAACATTTTTTTAATACCGCACTAACCAGAATAAAATAAGTTTCATTAAATTCACTAACTAATTAATTTTAATCTACAACAAACATTCATAGTATAATAAAGATCTTAGAGTAATTAAAAAAAAGAAAAAAAATGCTGATTCCAGAGTCAGGCAAAACAAAATCTGGGAGAGAGAGTGTGTTAATGTTCAAAAGTATTTTGATAAAATAATTTCTGATCTCGATTGACCCAAAAAAGGTTAAACAAAAAAGATTTAAATATTTATAATTATATTTTATTTGCCGAGTAAATGATAATAAAATCGATAGATATATTTCAAGTAATGCTCATTAAATCACATTTTAATTTAAACTATAAAGAATAAGTAAAATAATAATTATTATTGTATTTTAAAAACTAATACGGTGCAAACATATTTTATAGGTTTAAAATATAATAGTTAACTAGAACATAATATTATTATGTTTAAGCTGTAGTTTCAAATGTCAATGTTATAATAATTTTTAACTTTTAAACAATATAAAAAAATCAATCGTATTTTGAGAATTTCAATGATTTTTAAAACTGATGTTTAAAAATAATGAAAACCGAATATTTAACAACAAAAGTAAAGAGTTATATAATTTAAAAAATATATATATATATTTTTTTTTTTTGATACTGATTAAGTAATTTTTGATATAACATTTTAAAATCCAGTTGAAATTATTTAGACATCAAAACATATTATACATTACACGTATTAATTTATACAATACGTAATAATAGGCAAAAGACAATTTAGTAACTATATAAATATGATAACTTATATAAGGAACTATAATATAGTAGTAATATCACATAATAAATCTTAAAAACCAATAAAGAATTATATAACTAACGATAAATTATTTCCATAACATAATTTATAAATATTATATATCTCCATCAAAGTGCATTGTTCACAGACAGTATCTTTTTATGGTGTAATAATAATAATTATTATTGTAACGTATGGTTACTAAAATATAATATTTTAATAGCCATAGTGTCGAAACCACTGAAATGTCCCTTTAGCATATTGTGGTGTATATTTTACGGCCGAGTACCTACATAATACTATATACAACAGGCTCGTTATATTTAACAATCCAAACGAGTGTTTCTATTATCACAATACGCTTCAGGAATTTGGGATAGTTTGATTATATTATGTTTTTTTTCCACAGGAAATACTACTCGTTTGATAAAAAAAAACTCTATTTGAGTATCTAATTTTCTTTCCGTGAAAAATGTTTGAAAGGAAATTCACGACCATTTTCTATTTCACTGGTTAGATCGTGGTTTATGTATATTTTTTACTTGAAATACAACACTTCGCCAATGAAATTGTAAAAACATTCTTTAAAAAAACTCAAATCGTTTAGTGAAGTAAAGATGCAAAGAATAGGCTTCATTATTTCTACGTAGCTTTTTTTTCGTTTCATAAATTAGTTTAAATCGATAATTCGTTTTGAATAGTTTTAAGTGATTCATTTTCTATAGTGCGTTAAATAATATTGATTCATTCAATAATATGTGCGACTGCACGCAGTTAAATACCATAAATACACGTCCACATTATGAATAATGCATTCCGATAATCCATATTTTAGTGAAAAGTATTTTGCATTGTAGATTCTCAAACAACCACATATACAGCTACACATAATATTTGGCTTAAGTATCTAAATAAGTAAAAAAAGTTATTGTGTGATCGTACTATGATTCAACCAATATAGGCGAAGTCTAAAGTCTTACTCGGGTTAACATCTGTTTCGGGATTTTTTTTCCATTTAATAATATTGTGTAGTTTTATTATAGCCGACTTATGAGCATCTGTAGCAACTAGCAATGTAACGATTCGAGTCTGGCAATTAGCACTAATTGAACAGTCTTTACATTCACTAAGGGAAGGTTTTCGGGACTCGAATGAACGCAAAGCCTAACACAAAATAACACCCAAAGAAGCCCCTAAAAATCCTAAATTAAAAAAAAACATCGGCTTAAGTCCCGAGGAATACTGTTGAAAATTAACCACATCTTAAGCTGAACCAAACTGCGATTAACATCAGAGTAATTAATTTACTCGAAAACCGATATTGACAAAACAACATATTAACACGTTTTTATATCGTATAATATTTTCATAGCGACGAAAATATGTTTTTTTATAGTTTTATATATGTATGAGTTCCATCATTAAGCATAAAATTACTTATTCAAATGTTTGTTCAAAGTTATTAGATTTTTTCATCCGTGATGGATAATGGTATAGGTCTTGCATAAAAAAACGCGATAACCTTTATTTGTATGTTATGTGATAGTTTTAATAATAATAAATTGTTCCTCTTGAATTATTCCCGTACAATTTTGGTAATAGCCACACACACTCTTCGTTGTTTTTATCATGCTTATTGCAGTATACGGTATATGTGTACGTTGTGCACTATCCACACAATTTAACACAAATAATAATAGTTTTGAATATCAGAATAATATTTTTATTCTCTTTTCGCAACATCGAGAATCCATATAAATAATTTGGGTGCAAAATCTTCGCTAAAGCGTATTTTATTAAACTCAACAAGTTAAAGAATTCATCCACGTCGGTCTCTTACCTTACACACATAACTTATTTACCAACGAGCTTTTAAATCGTCTCAATCGTTTTAGAGTCTTTATAAAACATTGGTACTTATTAGGAACACTTTTTTAGTATTAAAAAAGTTACAAATTTATATAAATATATCAATATAAAAATGAATTTATTACTTAGTTATTTACTTGAAAGAAGTAATTTGATTTGTTGTGTAGTTTCACTAAATATTCAATATATTTAAACAATTGTGTTTTTCGAAAAATTTTAATGAATTCAATGCTATATAATTAACTTAAAATGTACCAATAAATTATAATAATGATACACATTTATACTTAGGCAAGCGAAACAAGTTGAGTGTCCTACATCCAGTATTAAGAGATGTGAATCATCAACTTAATTATTATTATATTCGTTTTTTTTAATAATTTGAAGAAAAAATATAAATATTAAAAAAAGGCATACTAAAATTGTTATCCTTAGCTTAAATATATAAATTCATCCGAATGAGAACTTAAAATAACTATTTAAAAAAACTATGATTAAATATTTTTTAAATTTTTTGGTTACAGTATAACTTATTAGAAAAGTTGTTTTAAATTTTTAATTTTAAGCTTTAAAAATTGATCGTTTTCAAAATGTTCAATTAAAAAATAATTTGCAAATGTTCGTGATTTTTATGAATTTTGTCAAAAATTAAACTTTAAATACTTATAAAAAATGTGGTAAATATATCTTTAATATTTTTGAACTTTTAAATACTTATGAAGTAAGTATATATACTTTAATACTAACTATGTATTAAATTGTCAAATTTTTGGGTAGCGAAAATTTGATGATATTTATAGAAAGATAAGTAAAAAAAAATTGAAAATTAAAAATAATTATTAATATTTCTAAAAAAGTCAAAATATATTGATACAAATTAATTTAATCATGTTTGGTAAATGACCATATAAACATTTAGTGATAATTAATATATTTACGGATATTAGTTTTTGAGGTACGCCAAAAAACAAAATTGATTTTGTCAAAAATTGGTTTTCGAGTTTTTTCTCAATATTTTTGTTTTTCTTACGATTTTGAAAATTACTCTGACTTTTTACTTTTGACTCCTCGAACAACTAGATTAATTTTCCTACCAGAAAATAAAATGTAGTAGAAAATTAAAGTATTTTAACTGCCCTAAAAGGAGATGAAAGACACAAAAAAAATTTTTTTAAAAAAATACACATTTCAGAATCTAAAATGATAAAAATGTAATCTTGGAATGTGGAAATTGTAAAAATTTGAGTAAAAACTTTTTAAACATTCGTTATTGTTTAATAGGAATTGGTAAAGGGCTAAACTTTCTGTTTTAGTATAACCAAATATAAAATAACACCTGGAATCTGCAGCTGTGAAGTATCATCTTAAAATTGAATTAAATATTACACAAACGTATATTGTTATAACTTAAACGTTATTTATGTAATAAATGTTTTAAACTTTTTCGTAGATAATCTGATAGGTTTTTAAATGGTATGTAAGAAAAATTTAAACAATAATGGTTTTAATGTACAAATTGTAAGACTTAAATCATGTGAAAAAAAAATGTAAAATGAATGAACTAGATTAGTGTAGTTGACGCCATTCTGATAACTCCTAAACATTTTTTCATGACAAGAACAAATATATTTTATAAATAATATTATAATTATTATTACTAATCTGTTTTTACTTTTAATGATATTTATATCATACTAATATTATTTGATCAATATATTATATTGATTTATTATAAAAATATTGTAAATAGTATTATTTATTTTATTCTTTGAAGATAACGGTAGAATAAAATCTATATTTGTAGAATGTTTATTTTTTGTTTAAATATTGATTCTTATTATTAAACCAAAATTAAAAATTGTAAAAAATTTAAATTTATTTAAGAATAAAAGTTACTTAATAGAATGTCTTCAAATTTTGAATAATTTGTAAATGCTCATTATACTACTCTTGTTCATTTTGTAGGTAGAATGTTGACATTTTTTTGATCTAATGATTTAAATGAATGATCGAAAAGATATTATGGATTTTGTTTAAACTAAAGGTTTTTGAATACGTGGTTTGTTACGTTTTTATGCATGTTTTATTGAGCCTAAAATAAATATATCGAGTTATACACGTATAAGATTATACGTATTTACAAGAAATGTTTTTTTTAACATAGTTTAAAATAATTTTAATAATCGTATAATTATAAAATTTTTCAATAATATAAATTTAAAGATATTTGTCGTTTGTCAATATTTGACTTTTGAACTTCAGGTTTCTGAAATATATACATGTAATTCAAGCTTAAAATATGCACAATTTAATTTCATACAAATTCATATGTAAAAACTGGAGAAGTCATTCTATTGCATTTTTTTTTAATTACAACAAATAACTAAAATTATTTTTTTTGATAACATATTTTGAGTATTGTATAATTCCACGTTTTCCATTATTTTTTCTTTATTTTTCCGATTATTATAATAATTATATATATATATATAAAGTAATACTCCTAAAGTGCTAACTAGATTCAATTTACTTATCGAAACCACCCTCAAAATTGAAGATTGGAGAATTTTACTAATCCTATAAAGATGACATAAACAAAAAACACACATCGTTATAAGACCGATACATACATTGTCTATTCAGAATTTAAAATGCAAATTTAAAAATACTTGATTTAGAACCCTTGAGTATTTAGATGTTTAACAGAGCACTGTCTTTATTTGATATTTGAATATTGGAATTCAAATAAAATATTTGTTGGTACGAAAAATACAATTTAAAATGGATATAATGGAAAAAAAATCGTTAATTATCTACTTCAAATGAACCAAAATTTTTCATTTCATAGCCATTCACTAAAAAAACTTCGTGCACAAGTAAAAAACTGTACAAACGTCGTCGACCGCCTTCTGTGCTTCAAATTTCTAAACCCATACATTGTACAAACCTTTTCGGACTATGGTAGAACGATTTTTCGTCAGCGGTTGCCGAGAACCCCCGGTGATAGTTTTTTTTCTCGTTGTCCTGTTACATTTTAATTACTCGACGCGACCATTCTAACTTAATCCTACGAAAAAATATTAAAAAAAAAAAAACATACCCAAATCACAAAGGGCAAAAAACCGTTGTCGGTTAGTTTTTATAAATATTAGTTGAAAAATTCTAGGAGCTTGTCCTTTCAAAATAACATAATAGTGAATGTTTTTGATCTGTAAAACATATTACAAACAAATGAGTGAGAACTATTTTTCTATAATACTCAGTTTTTTGTTTCCTAAATTTTGTTTTAAAATATATGTATCCTTTTTTATTAAAAATAATATAAGAAGAATAGTTATATAAACACTGTGATTAGTTTTGGGGTTAAGTTAACCCCTAAATTAGGTACTATTATTACTCCACCTTTTCAAATTATGCTCTTGCTTCTTATTACATCAAGACCATAATCATATTTCATTTTTCTAGTAATAGAAATACTTAAAATTGGCTTCAAAATTTAGGGATTACAAAAATGTTTTATATAAAAATAATTAAATACAATGTAGGTACAATGAATTAGTATGAGCTGTAATTATATTTTTGAAAAATTATTTTAGAAAAAAAAAATGTTTTATTATACGATTTACCAAATTTCAAATATTTACTAGAAATAGATTCTAATCCCAAGAACTGTGTGCCATAGTTTGTATTTACTTTTTTTTTAAATATACGATCTTTGTGTGTTTGAAGTTTTCAAAGTACAACATTATTACATTGTTCTTGTCATTCTGGGGTCACAACATTTCTCTGCTTTTTTTTTTTTTTTTTTTTA
>JACXSJ010001890.1:0-48416 GCA_014851325.1 Pentalonia nigronervosa | reverse complement strand
CATACACTTTAAAAATGTTCACTTAGATCTCGACACAAGCATTAAATATTATTATACTAAATAATGGTTTTTATGATATACAATAACACATAAAAAAATTATCGGGTGACTAAAAAAGTAATTGAATGAATCTAGGTCACTTATTAAATTTTTATGCGACACAATATTCGAATATAGCCTGCTAACACTTTTTTTCTATAGGTGGAAACACCCTATTTATAGCATCACACTTATTTTTTAATGAATTGTATTAATTACCTGAGCATACTAATACTTACTGAGACATATATATTATATAATACAGCAAACTCTCGATTATCCGTGGAATAGGGTGACAAGTGACAACCAAGGACAAGCGATAATTCCTCGATGAATCCAAAAAATACAAATTGAAACAAAAATGCTATTATTATGATACTAAAAAAATTACAATAGGTATTATGTAATATTAAATAGTGTTCAAAGGAAATTATATAAGGGAAGTTGTATTTTTTTTTATAATTTAAGATATAAAACAATTACATATTTTATTTTTTCACAAAAGCATATATTGCAGTAGACAAACACTGTCGGGGAAGACCACGGATAATCCGCAAAGTGTCTAATCTGCTCGCTGATAATCGCGAATACTTCAAATTGTTGATTGAAAATGGATATATAGATAGTCATACAATACCACAGCTGGTACCTTCTAACATAATAATACAGTAGCACATTATAGACAGGTGTAAATGCAATTTTTTTTTTAGAAATGTTTATAATTTGTACATTGCACATTTAATAAAATTTAATCATATTGGTATATTTCTTTTGATATTTACACGAAGATGTATAATCTATGCTATTCATAGAATCCAACGTGATTATGTAGGTATGCAAGATGGACAATTAAACTGAAAAATAATTAACCATGAATCATTTAGTATAATATTGAAAGTGATAAACTGCAATTTAATTTATTTAAATATGAGAAGAAAATCGTAAACGAT
Organism: Pentalonia nigronervosa; assembly: GCA_014851325.1. Lineage (NCBI taxonomy): Eukaryota > Metazoa > Arthropoda > Insecta > Hemiptera > Aphididae > Pentalonia > Pentalonia nigronervosa. Next base: position 47,427 of record JACXSJ010001890.1, on the reverse strand, counting down.
ATTTGTCATGTTTTTCTTGGATATCTAATACATTTCTTTTGTATCTCTATATCATAATTTTGCGAATTTAAAAATTATTATTTATATTACTATTAACAGAAAAAAAAATAACTTTTGTTAAAATATTGCAACAATTTTATTATAATTTTATATGATTTGTACATACAAAGTGGACATTTAAATATTATATAAAATTTTCAACCATTTTTTTTCTTGAAAAAATTACATTTTTAACTTTAAATTGGCAACCAAATAAATTGTTAAAAATGTAATTTATTATTTTTGAATGAATTGATTCATAAATATGAATGCAAAACAATTTGGAACGCATTTCCTGCTATAACATATTGTAACAGACTACAATTATATCTACGCATTATCGTTGAAAACGTCGATGTTTGATGATTAAGTTATTTGTCCAATTTATTGTGTACTATCGCTTTAAAACAAATCTGAAAAAAAAATTGAATAGCTTCGTTAGGTTAGGTTATCTACCAATACACTTACCTAATGTACTACTAAAGTAGACGGCGAAGGACGATTGCCCGTGTTTTATCATTTTAGGAATACAGTTGTGCAGTGCCGGAATAACAAAGAACATGATTTTGACTATTCAAAAAGCATACGATTGCGGTAAAAAATAGATGCGATGTTGCCAAACTGTTTATAACAAATTTCAGTTATTTCGTAATTATTTTATATATTTAAATACAGATACAAATACATTCATTCAGAAAAAGTTTTTAAATACATGTACTCAAATACTTTACCTTTATACTCAGTCTGCATTATAAAAGAAAATTTTATAATTATTGTAAAAAATATTAATTTAAAAAAAAAATCGTTAAATATTAAAAATTAAATAATTGAAAAAAGTTGACAAATTACATTTAATATTTTTAAATTAAATTTTAAAGCCCTGATATCGATTTCCAATTATGACTAAAAACTTGAGTACATTTTCTGGGGTTTTATTTTTTATATACTCTTCGTATTGATATCAAGTAAACTCTATTTTCTTCGATTTTGGCTTCATTATTTTTTTGGAAATGGTTGATAATTTGGTAACTGTTTTTGTCTGAGTTTCCATAAAGGTAGTTATAACAACAAATGCCAGTGGATGAGCACTATTAAACTGTGCATTATATGTACTATGGAAACTTTTAGCCCCATTTGTAGTTCTGAAAATTTATACTGTGACTATAGTAAACAATATTTTTTTTAAACTTATTAGTAAAAATTTACCTGGGATTTTGTAATTTCGTTTCAGCTTATAAAATAGGTGGAAATAAACAACCAGGTTCAATATACGTTTCCAAAACATAATCAGAAAATGGTTATCCATCTGAAATATTTGGACATGTACTTATAAGTTCTACAAAAGCATTCTCGACGTCATCTGGAGCGATAAAAGAAAGACTGAAAATGATTAAGGCCATAATTGTAAAACATTATTTTTATCGTTATATGCCATTCTTAACTTTGATCTGAAAATTTATTTTGATTAATTATTTTTAAAAATATTGTTATTGATCCAACTTACTTTGCGCCACCAAGCTTGTCCAAAGTAAATACGGCATATTTTAATTTTTGATACCCGGAAAAACTTCTTTTGTTGCTTCAATAGCATCAATTTTAAAATCAATGTGTTCTATTTCAATTTCAAAAATACTGATTGCTTTTCGCATAATTAATTAAATATTTCCATACATTTATCACTATAATCGAAACCTAGCCGTATATTTATTATTTACTGTGCACCTGTATATTTAGCAACGTTGCTTAGAAGTAAAAATAATTTTGCGCGCTCAATCATATGACTAAAAAGGTACCGCTGATAAGGACTACGCGCGCAATCGTATTGCGCTTAAACTAGACCATCCTACATTCTCTGAAAACCTCAAATGCCCTTTTTATCCCTTTTGTTGGACGTTCGTTAGCATTGCGGGTCTCTTTTACAATTTTATACGTATCGTGTCGGTTCACTCATTAATTATTTCATTATACTATTGTACAGCTGCATTAAATGAAAATAATATTTAAATGCATGACGTCGGCAAAGTGTTTTGCCTGTGATTAAGTTTCAATTCCTGACGTTATTCACTCTAGCGTCATAAATCATTATTTGTCAACGCGTGTCTGGAGTCTTTTTGAATAACATATTTTAGTAAATAAAAATACATCACGCACATAAAATATATGTTTATTTATAGGTGATCCATTATTTAAGAGTCTAGACTAATTATTTCAAAAAGTTCTAACTTTTTTGAAAATATTATTTTTACATAATTTTACATTGTGATAATTTATAAGGCCCATCTTAACCTATATGGATAATGACAAAAGAAAATAATGCTACATGAAACTTATAAGATTTGAAAAAAAGTATTGAGAAAAATCTATTACCCATAATATAATACATCTAGGATCTCTACAAAACAAAACTAAATTCGGCACAACGATGATCTAAAGAATCAATACAGAAATCCCTATGGTGATGTTTTGTGAAGAGCAAAAGAAACAGTGACTGGGTCATGTTCGGAGTGCCGAAGGAGCGAAATGGAAGAAGTGTGAACCAGAAAATTTAATAGGAAAAAACTTATGGAAGGTCAAAACAAAAATAGCTGTATACGGAATTAAATGATTTACGAGCAGTTTAAACAAAACTATCCTGGTGGAAAATGTGGAGGAGACTGGTGGAAAGGTTTGTGGCCCTCAGTGGACCGTAAGCTTATACAGAAGAATAAGAAGAAGAGTTTGATGGGTCATTGCAAAAAGAATACATTTTTTGATTTTATTTTCTGACACAGAATATTTTTCGAAGTATCCATAAAAATTGAATTTCGAACAAATAGTGAACTAGGTAGTAACAAATTTATAATATACGTAGATATATATTTGAGCCTCACTAGCGATTTAATAATTAATTAAACCGCTTGTGGCTCATATTATACTATTATACAAATAGTTCAATTTACCCTGTGATATTTCCTGTTACATTGTCATTTTTTTTTTTTTTTTTTGAAAATTACAAAGTCAATTGTGAGGACTAATTAAAACCATAATTTATCAATATTTTGAAAACCGTATACCGGAGCATTAGATCGAAATAAATGTTATTACAGTATATAATATTTTAAATTAAATATGTGTATCAGGACGATTACAAATTGCCAATATATGTGCACAACTGACCGTTGACAATGAAGTAGGTACATTATAATAATATGTGAAACGGAACATTCATCCAATATTATAGTTAATACCTATGTATAGTATTCGTTACCCTTTGGGACACTACTCGAATGCAATATTGAATAGATGTATAACAGATAGTTGATAATGATATGTACCTAAATAGTATTCATACATTATAATATTATTATATTATGGAGTTTATGTTTTAATACCCATGTGTTAGCTATTTGCGTGTCTGTAGTTCAATTTATTCTTTGGTCTTATTTATCCATACAGTTGTCTGCATCACGCGTAGTCCGATTATGATATTCCTTGTTATTCCATAGAATTTATGATAAAAGTATGCACATTTGATATGTATACAAATTCGTACGAACGTATGGCGGCATGGATAATTAGATAACAGACAATATAAATGTATTTCATTTTTACTACTAATGATGTTCGTGAACCAACATTTCAATTATCTATTGTGAACAATTTTCTTTTTCTTTTTTAAATTTAAAAAAATTACGTGCTTTAGGATTGAAAGTTTTTTATTTTTAAATCTTTACACTTTTCTTTGTGGTTGTTATTTTTTTCTTTGACACGACTTTTGATAAAATACTGTTTTCATTTAATCCTGATGACAATTTTCAGTTTCCTGTAAAGTTATGTGTTTAGTATTTTAATAATCGGTTTCAATACATGAGAGTAATATCAGTAAAAACTTTCGTATCGAAACTTCTGTATGCCTTAGAAATATTTATTATTATATGCTAACTTAAAATACGACAATGCATATTGGAAACTATACGACTAAATCCATGACATAAATTATTTTACGTAACTAGAAAATATGGACTTTTGAAGCATAAAAATACAGATACAGTAGAGATTACATTTTTTATTTTGGTACAACTGTAGCTTAAGTATTTTAAGTGAAAAACAAAAAAATTCTTAATACTAATAGCATGCTGAACAATAAACGTAATATTATTAAACCATGATAATTTTTATTGAAATTAAAGAACTGCATTAATTAGTTCAATGATTTAATTTTTTTTTAATTTTCATTTATATACTGTAATTTACTTTTTTTCATTATAATGACTGTCATTGTCATTAAATAATTATTTCATACATTAGCATGAACTTTAGATTTATTTAATGCATAAAATGTACGTTGATTTGCATAATGTGACCAGTATATATTATTTATTGTAGAATATAATATGTGATGATAAAAATAAAACATTATGTGTATAATCATTGTATATTTTTAAATTATTTATTTATAAATCATAATTTAAAATTCCAATAAGATATATTCAAAAAATTACAATAAATGTCTTACAATGACGTTGTCCTGAATGTCCTAAAATGCGTCTTGCTTTTTAACCCTTTGACGAGTGGATATAATTTGGTATCGATTACCCAAAAAGTGAATTGTTTTTATAAAAATATTTGTATTTTGCTTAAATTAAATAGTAATGATAATGCTACAATTAAAATGTTATAATTTATTGGTAGCATAATATTGAGAGCCAATAATGAATTGAATACATAGGTAGTATCGATATATACTTAAATGCCATTTTTAAATTAGTTATAAATATTGTTTATTAAATGTGTATTCTGTTACAATTAAAATTCCATAATTTTATGGTTAGAAAGAAATTATAAATAAATAGTTAACCTTCAAAATCATGTTTTATTTTTTAAAAAATTTAAATCAACTTTAAATTTATAAATTTTGTTTATTTATTGACAAATTGGTTTGGTTATTTTAAGTAATTTTAAATTTACTAAATATTTTACTACCAAACTTAAATGCTGATATAAATGATCTAGTAATAGTAGGCAACTTCATAAGTTATGAATCATAACCAACAACTACTATAATGTAATAATTATGTTTACCATTTATTAAATACTATTATTGTAATTATACTAACAAGAATTGTTTTTTTTAGTTTTAATCTTATCTTTCGAAATTCTTAAACTAATAATTAGATTAAAATATCTTAGTATTATGTGTTCTACAGTTTTCTTTTAAATGTACGCATCCCTATTATTAGAGGAAGAAATAAACAGATTAAGTTTTCAAGGAAAAATAATTTGTCGGGTAAATATATCTTAAAATATATAAACACTGGATTAATTAAATTATTTAAATATTTTAAAGTAAGTAAATAGTACTAAACTATTGATGGTTTATGCATTACTGTTTTTAATGTTCTAAATATTCCAAACATTTAAGATTATAATATTATTTATATTAGAAAATGTGTAGTGATGACCTCAGAACAAAATTGTTGATAATATCAATCAAAATATTCATTAAATTATCATTTTGGATAATACTTTAGTCATCATTTTATAATGGTTCAAAAAATTTTAATAAAACCTTCATTTAGATTATTGGATAAAAAAATAAATATCAATACCAGTTTTCTGGAATTTTTAATAACGAAAGAAAAAGTACAAATAACCAAACGATTCGGTGTAGTTAGCTGATATTAAAATGTATTTTATAATATGATGATAAAAGAAAGCAGTACACACGAGTATCGGTGAATAAATTTCAAACAATTATAATAATTCCATACAATTTATCGCTAAGGTTAATTGTACAATTAAAAATGTATATAATATTATATTATGGAATTCCCCAAACGAAGTATTACCGGATCGTGAACTTGAATATTCAAGAAATGCTATTCACTATTATTAACATTTATTGATGTATACGGTTTTCTTTTTTCAGTAGCAGCGGAATTCCATCACGTTTGAACGAAGTACAATCTCCAGTTAGCGACTCGGATGACGAGGAAATCGACGGATACAAGGAATCAAAGACGCAAAAATATTTAATATCGATGATTATCTCATATGCTGTGTGTTTGTGTCCACTGATGATTTTGAGGTAATTGAAAATGGTAAAACCTAAGGATGTATATTAAGGGTCGATAAAGACTTCAGTATACACCATACGAATCAATTAAAATAAGACAGAGTTTTTATTGAACTATATTATAATATGTAATGGGATGATGATTTATGAAAAATAATTAGTTGACTCTTTTATGCCGGGTTACATGAAAAAAATGATTAATTTAATGGTTCATTAAATTTTATTGAACCAATCGTGAGCCACTAAATTATATTATGTTTAATGGACGATTAGCTAACTAATGATTCATTAAATGTCTAATGAATGTTTATGCAACCCCATATTAGTCTTGTGGGGATAAAAATGTATATATAATGTACAATTCCTAAGTATAAATAGTAGATATGTTATTGAGCGCTTGTAAATTGCTCCCACATTGAACAGGTAGTAAAAATACTATTATAAATTGCGCCCGAGATTTTTTGGGGTCTAAAATGGGTATAGTAAATCGTTGTTAACTGTTGTTCATTTATTGGTGGATAAGTCAAACGTTTGTTGTTATAATCGTTATGATAGCAATATAGCGATATTGCTATATATATATATCAATGATATATATATTAGCGATATCAATGCCTTTACGCGTATACGACTTTACGTATATGCAATATTTTAGTAAACCGTTTGTGTACAACAGTTCAACATGGATAATATTATACATACTGGATTTAGCCAGAAAAAAATTATATTATAATCTACTAAACTTATAAATTTTCAAAATTAAAACGTGAGTTGTCTTTGAGTGAAACAAAATAGCGATGTAGTGTAAAAACGTGTAAAGCATTTTTGAAAACGATAGGAAAAAAATGTAAATCACAGTTATGAAATAGATATTCAAAAATTACAATAACAAATTGTGTCTGCTAATTGAAAACGGAAAGCAACCAAAGATATCTGTGAAAGACCAGCAAAAATATTTCATAGGTTAGGTTAGGTTAGGTAATGCTAAATGACTATCATAAAAATAATATTTCTATTGGGCGCAATATACAACATAGAATTTTGTACGGGAAAAATACCGCGTGCAATTTACAATTTTTCTCCTTTATTGGGCGTAATTTACGTTTGTTCATATTATTATTTATCGCCAAATGTTATTCTATTTTACCAACACTTATTTTCCATTCAAATACTGAGGTCATATGAAATAAATAATTTATAGAAGTATCCCCGCGAGTATTGTTTGGAAACAATAGTATTGGGAGATTAAACTTTAATATATGTGTAACTTTCTGCGAGTTAAATAAGTAAATAATAATAATAATAATAGTTTTTAATCATATATACTACAATAATTCCATTTATGATAAATGCGCGAATCTCCTAAGAATGTCCACAGTCACGTCAGAAACACAAACGACAGATAAACACCTAGCTTTTTAAACTTGTAAACATATAGTTTAAAAATTATTTATAAATCATATGTTTACGTTAAAAATTCTACGTCAAAATCGTATGTTCCTATTTTGTTGCCGTAAATTAGATGATATTCTAAATTACCACGGCCTTATCTAATTATCTTCCAGTAACACTTCTATCACCCTTCCCTGCAAAGAACAATTTTTCCGATTAATTTCGCTCAGTTACGATTCATAGTCCCGATGTCTTAACACTCCTAACACCAGGTTCCTAATCTTAGCCCTCTCTATCGATTGTGCCTTGAACACTATAACTTCCTTCCATTTAATCCATGCAGTTTCTACCTCATTTCGTTTTCTAACATAAAGCGAAATGTAATTATGCATGCTCGCTTGTTTCCAATATTGGTAATCTACTTAATAAAATTCTTAATTTAGATTCTGAGTAGAGCGATGGATGTATTCGTTTTAGAATGATATCATTCATATGTGTGTATTTTTTTTTATTATAATTATTATTTTTTTTGTTTTGTGTATATCTGTCATTATCTTTTAAAGCAATAAAATGCTCAATCTTCAAATTTTGGTAGAAAATATAATACAGTTGGTATTTTTGGAAGTAAAATTAAAAAAAGATTAGAAATTTTCAAAATAATCAGTAAAAAAAATATAAACAGAATTTTTTCTAAAATAAATAATTGAAGATAGCTGCATTTCCACTGAGTATTTCTATTAGAATTCTTTGTACTTGATATAATTTGCAAAATATTTTAACAATCATTTTTCATTTAGTCAATTTGTGATAAGCATCGATTAGTAAGTTTAGTTCAATATCATATTTTATGAAAATATATTGGTTTTACAATGCGATTTATATATACATATATATATATGTAGGATCCAGATAGTACTTTAAGGAGTCAAAAGTAAACAATTTCAAAATAATAATTTCTCTTCGTCCGATTTTTGTTCTTATGTTATTATTCAAAAAATATTAACTGTAAAAACTTAAAACATTCGACTATTACTTAAATTACTATTTACTATATAGTATATATAACAACGTTTTAAAAATATAAAGACTAATTTAAAGCTAATTATAATTTTCAATTTTTTTTTTTTTTTATTTAAATGTAGATAAAAAAATTTAGGCTCGAACTTAATTGAAAATGTAATAAATTTTATAAAATTCCATATAAGCTGTTCTTATAGCAATCGCAATTTTTTTATATGTGTCGGCACAGATTCATAGTTCTAATTTTTATAAAATTTATCAAAATCTCCACAGTTGTAAATGTTGAAAAATTTTTATTTTAATAGCTTAAAAATACAATACATGGTTCCTTATAAGCAGTTGTTAAATCTTAAGAATTTCAATAATATATACGCACAATTCTTTTTTTTAAGACATTTTAAGTTAAAACATTTTTTATATAATAAAAAGTCTTATATTTCTTATCATTATATTTATAATTCTAGGCATATTGTATCTTTTAAATTAATTTTAAGTGTATTTATTTTTACAAGAACAATAATAAATACCTATGCCATATATCTATTACGTTTATTTTTGGAAATTAACATAAAATGAAAATGTCACAGCGATATTTATTTTAACGTAATATAGGAGTGTATTAATGTTTTTTTCATAAAAGCTTAGGTGTTTATTTTGTATGTATAAAAAAAAACCATGTTCATGAACTTCAATGACTATATTATAATGATTCGTGCAAAAAGCCAATGTTGTCTCCTGACGTTAAAATAAACATAAAATACATTTTGTTATTGTAACTATTATTTAAATTATTTATTTAGTATTTGTAAAGAAACATGAATGTTTTTTCTGTAGTTTTTTTTTTTTGTGTGTGTTGTACCTAAAATATTTTTAAAAATATACGTTTTCAAGTTTTAATATTTAAATTCAAAGAAAACAATAATTAATATACCAACCCAGTGTTAAAAAAATGATATTATAAAAAGAACGAAAATAGTACTTCAAAATTGAAGACTTTTATCTGTAACTCCAATAAATACTAGTTGAACTATACGACGGAAATTCAATCATTAATACGAAATAACTTGTACTCAGGAGCATTCAACCATTTATTTTTCATTCGTTTGCGGTTGCCTATCTTTCCGTAATATAAAGCATAGTTTGTTTTTGTCTACATACGTACAATTCCGATATAACAAATTGATATAAATTCGAAAGAAATATAAGTAGTCTTGTATACTATATTAAAATTATTTGCAATAAGTTATTTATAATAATTGATCGTAACTAATGAAAAAAAGAAAAAATGGAGAACGCACTCATTTTATAGTAGTTTTTAATTTTACCAAGGTCACTAATAATTACATTAGGTGTGTATTAAATTTGAGTAGGTTTATACTTCGTGGTTTAAAATAATGATATTCGTGGTATTACTTCATGGTATTACTATAAATATTTTAACAATTTTATTGTGTACCTAAATAAAACGATATTATAAACAATAGTGGAATGTTTCGTGTATTTACGGAGAAATCAATATTTTACGTTTGAATATCCAATTTCGTTTGAATTTTAAGCGATTATAAAATAAATATGGGGCTATGTTTTTTTAATATTTATTGGAAACTGTAAAAACAACTTATGTGGGGATCTTTTATTTTTACTTAGAAAAAAAAATGATATTAATATAAATCGAAAAAAAAAATTTTAAAGTAGACGATTTCAAACAGCAATAAATAGTTGAATAAGAACCTAAATATTTTGAAAATGTAATCATTTAAATATTAAATCTTTAGTGAATTATGCTTTTATAAATTACCATAACAAAACAAAATCAATTTTGTCGAAAAGCGGTGTTGAGTAAATATTTACATTTTCCGCTTCCTTTTGTTATTTTATTTTCAAATTGTACAAAAAAAAGTTTTGAAAATTTTTTTTTTATTGAACTTGTTTTCTCCCCCGATGACTAGATCTAATTTTTTTCCCAGAAACTACCCCAATAGTTTGAGATAGCTTTTTTCTCGATCCAAAACCTAATGACAAGCACAGATATTGAATTACAAAAAAAATTTGCAACATTATTATAAAATCGTCATACATTCATCTCTTCGCTCGGAATCTAAAACGATGTAAATATAGTAAACGGACCTACAAAACTATGTAATAACACAAAATATATTATTCTGCAAAATGCTGCGTAATGCACGTATTGCATTAATAAAGTTAAAGGTATATTTGAATATTATATTGAACAACGACGACTGTAAAAATACTATTGGTCGTCGTCGCAAATACTATAAAAATATAAAACACCGTCGACATAATATTATTATTATTACACACTTGTATGATATTAACACCTCGTATTCAAACGGTCGTAATAATATATTATTTTGTATTCAAAAGACGGCATCAGTATTAAATGTTTTGAGGAGAGAAAAACTCGCCATAAAAAAAAAAATACACGAGGCGTTTTGTATGACCGATATAATATAGTTAGGTATAATATTATTATGTGGTCGGCCGTAAAACGAATCGACGACAACAGTGTAGTTTTCGTGTGTACCATTGTCCACGGCCATATTGTATACATTGCATGTGTATTATATAGACGCAAGTCCGTCGCAGAGAGTTTATCGGTGCACGCGAATCGCCAATTTAAATTATAATCTAGGTAGATTGGTTTTTTTTTTCCTTTTCGAATGCCCCTTAATATCGTCATCTAATAATATCTAATGCGCCGTTATTAATAATAATCGTGTTGCAAAAACATCGGTCGTCTTGTCGTCGTACAATTGTCCGGTTCGCGACGCGTGTGTACAAAAAACCTTTTATCGTTCAGATTAAAGTTTGTATTTTATAACGAAATAACAATTTTTAAAAGTATTTTTTTCAAACGACGTCGCAATGAGTACCGAAAATCATAAAAAAATAAAAACAAATAATAATATTACTATTTCGTACGATATATTCATATTCATTACACAAGTAAATCGTGAAACTCAAAAATCATTTTAGATTGGCGAAACTCGAAGTGTCCGAAACATACGAGAACAGCAGACACTTCGATCTAACGTTCATGATATGCGTTTGGCTGGCGTTTGTGCCGACGGTCACCACTCCGCTACTGTTTGTCGCTTGGAATTCGGACAGGTAAGTGCGCAGACGGGGCATTCAAACTGCTTACTTTCCGTAAGTTTTTTCTACGCGTATTTTTTCATTGTTTAGTATTCGTGGTGTTTAAGGCCTGGTTGATGACACATGTATAATTCGCGATTGATGGCTTAAAGTTATATAATCTCTAAAATAAACCTAAACAAATTTGTAATAGGTAATGTAATAGCGGATGGTTTCCAAAATTGTATGATTACGAAAAAAAAAAAATTATAATAATAATAAACTATTTTAATCAATGAAAAAAAAATGTCCATACTAAAATCTGTTAAGATTTAATTAAATAAATCAATTTTATTATCAATCATTCTAAAAATTTAAATTTATCTAACTTTACATTTACCAGTAAACCTATTGCTACACATCCTCAGTAACTGTTGTTTTATTTCCATGATAATCACACTTGGTCATTCGGTGAAAGGTTGCTAATGACAGACAGTAAACATACGTGAAAACTTTCATATTTTATATAATAAAATAAATGTTTTATCAAAAATTAATAATATTAGCTCTATCGATAGCCAAGGAGTTTCTGTCATGAACAGTTCGGTACAAACTGGACCACTGGTTTTCGTGTCATTTTCGTATTTAACCACCCTAGAAAAATTTCAATCACTGTACATATAAGCCACTTATCTGTGTTATATTTGTCGGGACATTTTACACTTTTTACATTTTCCCAACATTTAATTGCCCGATACTACATTTGCTCGACAATATCAAATTTTATTATAAATAAATATGTGTCGAAAATTATTCAAAAATCCAATAAAAAATGATATTATTTACTATTCAATGTTACATTCAAAATTAATGTTCTAGATGGTTATAAAATTAATAATAATAATAAAAAAGAATGAATGAAAAATTACACTACTTATTTAATGTTATGAGCGATTCCCCTTAGAAATGATAAATTTGAACGATTTTCACTATCATTTATAATAGCACTAATACGTTTTTCTTGTTCAGTGTATTCTCTGCGACTTGGAGTATGTATCCTTCCACAAATTATATCTTCAGCTCTCCGTTCCACTTGAATTTGCTCTTTTTTAATTTCTTCGGTAATAAACACTAACATGATACTTTCCAACAAGAGTTTCAAAACCAACTGTCCCAATCATCTATGCGGTTTTGAGTTCTAAGTATTCCTAATTCTATTCCTTCAAATACGGACCAAAATTTTGGTGGAAATAAAGTGTGACTTACTACATTGCCTCCTCTAATCATCCATCGAATTTTACTATGTGCATAATACGTAAAAGTTAAAGTAGTGTTGAATAAATGTATTGCCGGGTAAAAGTAGTGTCGGGCAAATGTATTGTCGGACAAATGGTATTGGGCAATTGAGGTGTCGGACATTCGAGTGTCGGGCAAACATATCAGACCCATATTTGTCATATTCCGTGTTGTGACATGTACTGGCTACTCGATGGGCCTGAGGACCGATTGTTGAGTTTCGTATTCATTAAGTCATATACAACGTTATCAGAAAATCGAATAACTTATTTCTACAAAGTGTTCTATTCTTCAAATTCTATTCTTTCTATCTACAAATAGTATTTGTCCAAAGTTGCATGATATTCATTAAAAAATGCAATACCTTACTACAATCATGTTTCACCATTATTTCCTAGCTGAATCGAATAAAACCAATATTATTTTTATTGAGATTTTTGAAACTATTAAAATCCCTTACATCCAATTTTGAATACGAATAATCTTTTCTTAGAATAATGACGGCCTACGTTGGTTCCCGGTGTTTTAAGTGAACACTAGGCTAAAAGGTTAAAAACAAGTGAATAAACGAGTGGTCCCTTTGACCCTCGTTCCTCATTAGAACTAACATAAACGTTTGTCCTACATAATTCACGCGGACCCAATTTGCCCTCACATCGTCCTCCTCCTGATGCACTTTAATTGAACATTGTGTATTGTTTCGCAGTAGTACCAAGGACCGGATTAGGAGTTATTTCAAAAGGACAAAAGTCACAGCGGAACAAGCGACCAGGACCGTGTCAACGGAGGGTCTCGCGGCCCGCAATTCGATTTACACGGTGCAGGAGAGCATCCCGGCTTAAACGCTTTCGACGGACGGATTTGGTTTATACATTAATTTATTACAGAAATATAATATAACAAACAATAAAATTAGTATTAATGAAATAATAATAATGAAAACAAAACAAATCAATAAAAAAGCATAACAAAAAATTCACATTCACATTATTCAATACGAATAGTTAACACCGTTGCCAGAAAATTGAAATTTCGACACGTCGGCGGCCGAAGAGTAGTATACTCCCAGCAGGTTTTGTGGCAATTGCTGATTGGCCCCGTTTTGCTGCTGGTACAAGTCGGTCGGCTTCTGTTGCTGCGGGCCCTCGGCGGGCGCCTCGTTTACCGGAATGGTCGCAGGCCTGAACAGCGGTTTCCTCACGGTCTGGTAATACTGCTGTTGCTGCGATTGCTGTTGCTGCTGTAGCTGCTGTTGCTGCAACTGCTGCAATTGCTGTTGATAGTGGCCGCTGAATTGCTGCGGAGACGCTGCCGGTTGGTAGTAAGCACCCCAGGACGACTGGAGCTGCTGCAACTGCTGGAGCTGGAGTCGCTGTTGCTCCAGCCTAGACTGCTGCTGTTTCTCCAAGACTTGTTTCTCCTGTGGCGGATAGTAGTACGGCTGTGTCGGGTAGTTGTACTGCTGTTCCGGATATTGTTGGTTAACGTCACCGGCGGTGGCCGACTGTAGCGCCGCGTCGTTCGCGTACTGCTGTTGGCCGACTGCGATCTGCCTGTCCGTGGTCACCGGTCCCCGGTACACCGGCCAGAACTTTTGGCACACGCACACACCCGTCAGTTGCAACAAAACCTGCGCGTAGAGACGGAACGAAAAAAAAAAAAACGTAACATTATATTACTAGTATGAGTATGCGCATTTAACTTCTATTGATTTAATTTGAGTGTATTTCGCCCCTAATCCCCCAGAAAATAATAATAAAAAAGTTTCAAAACTCGTCCAGGTTTTGTAGCCAAACAAAATTTATTCGGTTTGTGCGAAAAGTTTTTCCACTGACAGTATAAGTCCAAGGGTAAACGCTGCTGTAGTGCTGCAGATGACAAGACGAGTGACACTGTCGTATTCGCTTTGCAACTCGTTACTATTATTAGTCGTTATCGTTATAATTATTATTACTAAATAATAGGCCGCCGACGTGTGAAATTTAGATCATAATATATCATATGATATGCAACATAAAAAATGGCAGCGTTTTTATTAGTTTTAGTTTAATTTTAGTTAAAAGTATGAATAATTATTTATTTAGGTTGTTAATAAAAAAAAAAAAAATTTAATAGGTAGTGTTATTTGTGGATTTTCTAAATTTAAAATTCAAACTATTTTCATAGATAATTTAAATTTTAATTTTGTACGTTACATTATAAAAATAAGATACAATTATTACATTTATATGTATATATATATATATATAATTGTAATTTTTTAGGGATATTGTTGAAATGTATTTAAAACAAATAAAATTGTTTTTATAGTTTATAGATTTAAGATTAAATTAATTTCTACGCAATATATATTAGAATATATACATATTTATCTGTATTATGATTATTGATTGACGTACCATAATAATTAGGTTGCATATTATTTTTGATTATACAACTGGGTAATGGCCATTAAAAAGTAATTCGATCAAATGCGTTTAATGATTATTTTCAATTTAACGACTATGGACTTTTATACAAAATGTTGTGTCGACTTAAATAAGATTATGCAACTGTGTAGTTTATTTTCGTAAAAAAGAATCGTGTTGAAAGAACTCGAATAAGTGTTAATAGTATACTATTATAATATTTTTGACTTGCTATACACACAAATAATTTTCGCGCATAAAAAAAATACCGGAAGTGGCAACTGAACTGTACAATTGTATCGTATATGATTTATAAGAGTTCGTTAAATTAAAAACTTCACGAAAATAAAAATTGTTTACTGCGCAATATGGGGAACTCATTATTAAGAGTGCGTTGATTTCACAATTTAATTGAAACGATTTTTCAATCGGAAAACATATAAATGTTGCATTTATAATGTTGTAGGTCACAGTCTGTTGTTTTCAGCGTAAAAGATCCTGGAGGAGGTGAATATAATATTATCGGTGAAACGCAAAATTATATGGGGGGGGGGGGGTGAATAGGTGCATATAATAATAGTATATAATATTATATTATGCTATTATATTGTGTTCGGTTATTTTTACGCTTAAATATCGTGTTTTCGAATTCGGGGAAGTGAAAAGAAAAAAATATCCACCTACACTCGTCATATTTTATTATTGAAATAACGGCTTTTACTCACCATAGCAATGTTGAACGTGGTAGAATCCATAGTGATATTATAGGTATTGAGTGGTAGCTAACCGACGTCGGAAACTTGATACGATTGGTGCACGCGGACGCGTAGGTCGGCGGTATACTCGTAAATATTATTATAGAAATAATAATAATATTATATTAAATTATAACGACGATCGCGTCTCGGCTGTTTCCACAGTCGCAATCAGTACGATAATATAATATAATAATGTTATTTTAACGATGACAATGACGATGTCACCCAGACGAGACGACGTCGTGTGTTTGATATTATGATATTATTTGTACCTGCGTATGTGTATAAGCGAATGTGTCGTATAAAATGGTCGTACCTATAGATCACATATAAGCGACGTCTTCGGACGTTAAATCGAAAGTGTGCCGGTGACGTCGGTGCACCAAACATTTATAACGGGCTAACGTACACGTACACACATACATGGCTGTCAGCCTGACAATATTGTCGTCGTCGACTCAATAAATCCGATCACGTTTGATCCGACGACGACCGTGGCCAGTTTGTAATAAATATAATGCGCACGTATCTTACCCATCCACATTATAGGATATCGAGTAAAATTATTATATTATTATAACAACGACGACATTATACGATATTATTATTTACTACCGTAGTCGATGTTATGTGATTTCATTCGGAAATCAATTAACTCATTCCGGTCTCATGCCCTCGCCACTCGGCAGTCCGCTCCTTTACATCATCCAAAAGTCACTGACCATTATATATACATTTCATATATATATATATATATATATATATATATATTATAGACACGTTTGGTTCGTGCGAAATCGATTGTTTTTGCCACTTTCTGGTTTGTGCTTTTTTCTTATTTCTTTTTTTTCTGCCACCCACAATGATAGATTCGCGAGATTTCACTTTTGGAACGTATGCGAGAACTAATCGTCCACGACGACCGGAATTGGATTGGGCACGATCCCAAAGTTTGGGAGATATACTATATACCGGATGCTCCGTTTAACGGCGTCGGCCACTCTTTATTTCAAAAAAATATTTGAAAATATTTGTTATACATAATTTTGAGTCATTAAAAAAAACAGCGCTTTTTACTATTTTTTTTTTTATCGTATTTACAATATACACTTATAATTCCTTTTTACAAAGCGGAATTTTTTTTTTTTGGAATACTCCTATAAATAATAATTATAAAAATAAAATTTTAGATGAGTGGTTTTTGAGTGATATGAATTATATTTTTTATATTAATTACATTTTAGACATATGGAGCGGAGGGGTACACAGATACTCCGCAAAATGTTGTTTCACTTCCCCGCTTATCTAAATTTTAAATACTTATATGTCTTACTAATAAACTACTTAAACTACTTGTAGTAGTGTATGAAATATGATTTTTATAGATCAAAACACTCCGAATAATATTAGAATATTTTCTTTAATTTAAATATTAAATTAAAAATGGATCTTGCTATTCAAAATAGTAAGAACTTAAAAAATAATAATGATAAAAAATACATCATTCTTTTTTCTAAAAATGTTGTTTTTAACGACTTAAACTTATGTAAAAGAAAAATTTTCAAAAACGTTAGTGTTTTCTAAAAAAAAGAGTATCTTACGTTAAATGGATCATTCCGTATATAATATATATATTTTGCTGTACGTTTTTACAATAAATCGTATTCATTAATTTGACTACATATTTACCGGATGCATTTGTAACAAGAGTCTTTTTTACTTTTTTTTTTATTAGAGAGTGGAGGAAAAAATGGAATAATTGCCTGTATTTATTAATTAAATGGTGTATTCGTTTATCACGTAATTGTATGCAATTAACTAAATTTCATTGAAAAAGAATAATTCCCGATTCCCGATTCCCAACTCCCAAGTCAATAAAAAAATCATACCTTTGTCCACCGTAATATAATATTATTATCAATGTTCTGATTTTATAGCATTTGCTAATTATTATAGAATATAGATAAAAAATAGCAGAGTGAGATATAAATTTGTTTTATGCACCAGGTACTCCATATTTGAAGTATTTTAGATTTTTAGTGCTACGTTAAAATTTTTGGTGCTAATTTTTGCTAATATGAATAATATAATACTTTGTTTTATATTTTTCATAAACCTCGTTTTATTGAATAAAAAATAGTATTTATACGTTTTTTTTTAAATTGTTAATAGAAGAAGGTAATTTTAGTTTTTTTTTTTATAAATGAATTAACTCATAAGATTTTTTTTACATATATTAATGCAAAAGATAAAATAAATTGTCAGTTAAAGATAATAAATGTAATACAATTTTGATTTACATTTTTTTTCTTTTTAGCTATTTTTGATATTTTTAATACATTTTATAGTGTATATTTTAATTTTTTTTTTTTTTTTTATTACTTTGGTAAGATCGTGTAGTTTTAGTAGTTGAGGATCTCTCCCCCTTCCATGACTCTGTAAGGCATTCCCAATTTTCAACACTCTATGTTTTAAAAAGTTAGATTAGTATAGTTGCGTCTATAGTAGGCCTAACCTACTATTGTGTTGAGATTATCGAGTTTGTCTGTTGACATTTTTAAAATGTACCAAATATTACTATAAAAATATATTATTATACATCAATTATATGCACAAACCTATTTCATATTCTGAGATTGAGGTACTTGTGTTTTTTTAGTTAAAGTAAAAAATCCTTGGATCGTTTTTGTTAACGGAAAGTTGGAATGAAAATTAATTTGCTCGTAAAATCACAATAGATATTTATGCACCAATAATAATAATCACGTACATTATTATTGTATAATAGTCGGGGCAACAAAATCTACAAACAGACTACACAATGCTTCGGTCTGACTGTCGTGCATACAGATAATATATCACTGCGATTATATCAGAACGACAATGGTTGTTAGACAGCAATGCGTAATGATATTGTGTAAAGTATTACCAATGGTTTTTGACGAATATTGTTTTATTATATATATATTTTTTCTTATACAAAATTTCATTAGTCTCTAAATGAGATTTACCGTCGCGATACAGTACGAACAAATTCATGTTGATATTTTAATTTAATCGTTTTAATTTTTTTAAATTCTAGTTGATGGGATACTTTTAACGGCTTACTTGAGCAAAATCTAACTATGTATATAACTACTGCATAATTGAAAATCAGATTAGCGACGGTTAATAAAATTAAAAACGGTTTTGTTGAAAGTATTTTGATTCGCACAATAATTAATGCTCTTCGTTGATCTTTTGTCCAGAGTACGTTGTGTTATAATATAATGGACTTAACGACGAGTAGGTATTGTTATGACAAACAACAAAACAGATATTTCCGAGATATTTATTGGTGCGAATTAATAGGTATCAGAAATCCTTCAATGCATCATTACTGACTACTTATTTTCGAGTGGGATTTTTACTCAAAATAAAAACGTCCGAGTATAAGTTGAAAAAAAAACGTAAATAAAAATAAATGAAAAAGTATCGATTCTTACGTAACTATAAATCACTTTTAAAAGCGAGCGCGACTACAGTTACCAGATGCACAACGGCAAAAACGGTTCTTTTTAGACTTATTTATTTTTTGCGCCACCACAATAATATAGGTAGGTTAAACATAAATTCTTTGACCTCCAGTTAAACCTAAAATAGATTACTCGTCGAAGCGGGCAATGTGTATGGATGCAGACAATATCGTTAATGGATTCAGTACATTGTTTCATGCTGACCATCGGACAAATGTCGCGTTTACCAACAGTCTTGTAAAAGATATATCTTTTATATTTTAAGAGTACCGATCCAACTATAGATAATAAATTTTAAAATTATTTAAAATACCTATGTGTTTGAATATTCAATAAATATAAAATAAAGTATTCATGTAAAAACACAGAAAGGTACTTAAAAATATACTTTTAGATACTATCAGATAACTACTCAACATTTTTTTTAAGAAAAGTTATAACATTTATAACCAACTTAAAATCAATTGAACGAAGTTTTTTTGAAATTTCCTTGCTATACATTAGCTTATAATGAGTTTACACTGCATCGTCTTATGTAATTATAAGCTTCCCATATATCATCCCTACTTAAAAGTTCAGTTGCACGAATATAAGTCGCATACAAAAAAATATATATATATATATATCGATTGTGAAAAAGAGTTTTAGAAATTTTTATCTTTACAATAGTATTTCCAGTTTTATTATAAAATTGATGGGCAATAATACATATTTAGTTGTACAGCTATTATAGTATACCACTTTTATACTATTATCCAGAATTAAATATATATTTTGTGCCACTGAAAATGAATTATCAGTGGATTTAACGAATGAGGATAACACCTATGTTTAAATGAAAATAAAGCCTCTAGCAAATTTGTATTATTTTGCAGGCATTTTATTTTGTGACTTATATGTGCATCTATTTATCATTTTTTTCATGTGGCAGAATTAACATAAGAAAGAAGTATTTGACAATAAAATTTAAATATAGATAGGTACTTTGAAAAAGTATTTAAAATACTACGTTGTAGTACTTTTTTTAAAAGTTTTTAAAATATATATTTATTGACTATTTAAAAAATATCTGAATATATTTTTTACTCAATTATATTACAAAACTGCTACCCATACGTTTGCTCTGTATAATATATGGTCGATAAAGTAAAACAAATATCACGCCAACACAATTTTAAGATTGTGCTGGCGTGACATAAATAACAACCAATCACTTTTTTCAATCACTACAGTAGTGATTACTTTTGTCCGATGATTGAAGTCCACTACACCGCGTTTTCCATCATTTCATTCCTCTCTGAGTCGACAACCAAACTGCCATGGACTATTTATCTAATCGCCTGATTCACTTTCAGTAATGAATATTCAAGTTTACATTGAATTAAGCTCTGACACCAAATAGTAATCCGCAATATTGTAGTGTGATTGCGACATGTATATTGTACATTGTACATACCCATTATATATTTAGGTGGGTAGGTAGATAGGTGGAATGTACTGAATTCAGACACTATCAATTCACACGAGAGCACAATATTGCACAATATCATTTGAAACTATTATAGATTTATATTATTAACACTGATTACGCAGAGAATAATTAAATTAATGCCACCGATGATTTGAGTTGTGTCGAGTATGATAATTATTATTGATTTTTATGTTAATTTTATTATAGTTATAAATGTTATACTGGTTGAATAAATATAATCGAGTAATCAATAAAAACAAAATATCATATTTTATTTTATTATTTATTTTGTGTCTACACCTATTGTGAAATTTGATGGAATACATTGATAATTAACTACCTGCATAAATTACTCAGTTTTCATTATTTTCTTGTACCATACAAATTTATATAATTACGCAGTAATTTTGCATATATTATTAAGGTTCCAAAGGGCACTACGGAGTTACTGATTTGTAAGTTTAATTTTTGTGGTTTTTTAATGACAGTAAAAATTAAAAAGCTCAACAATATATTATGATGATGTACCTTATATTTGTACATTAACATGACCTTTTTCGAATTTTCCTGTTAATTATAAGAAAACCATTATAACTATAGCAAAAATAGTAAAACATTAAAAGCAACTGTTTTTAACAAGTGTTATCAAAGTATTTAAACTAATTAAATGCTATTTATTTGCAAGGAAATTATAAAATAAAGATGAGTAGATCTATACATCAGATCTCTTGTTAAAAACAAAATTTTAGACTATTAAAGTTATCATATTTTATTATATTATTCAAATATATTATTTGCAATAAGCTACAGTATAATGAAACAAAATTATATAAATTTAAGTCACTTTCTACATCAAAATGTCTTCAAGTGGTAATAAGATTTAGAAACTTTTATTAATCACAACATTTAACACTATAAAAAAGGTTTTTAAATAAATATTTACTACAGTAAAATTTATGGTATATTTTTTTGCAATATATAACATATATACTTATACAACTTATAATAATTTCTTTTCATTCAAAAAAAATGTTCAATTATTTGTATCACCGCAGTAATTTATTTAAATAAAAAACTGTTTGATTTAAATATAAGATATAGAATAAAGCATATTTTTATCCAAACATTTCAAATATATTAAATATAGAGTTTAAAACAAATATTAGGTACCTATTATAAAATAGAATAAAGTTAATTAATTTAAAATAACCGATTTGTACAAAATATGATATTAAATAAAATATCAAAAATTAAATCTATTTTTTTTTAAATTAAAGTTTAACTACTTTATATATAATTATTTAATTATATATTATGAAAGTAAAAACACAACTATTTATTAAGAAACTGAATGTAGTCGGTGATGGTTCATTAACTTTAGTCATTTCGATACACTCAATAAATGTGTTTATGATATTTTATGAGTTTGTATGTTTGAGTTTGTATGATTTATAATATTATGTGTTGTTTATTTGTGTGCAACTCAATAATCCAATTACATAAAGTTTTTTTACTCCATATCACGAAAAGAAAGTCTTATCGAAATTCTAAATGTCGAAAATTATTTATTGTTGATAATCTTTTTTACTATTAAATAAGTGTCATTAGGGACTATATTAGTAAAGTCTTCATAGAAGACATAGTGTCTTCTACGAAGACGAGATATAAGATTATATTAGATTACGCACATAGTGTACGTAATCTTACATTAAAGTAATGAAAAATAGTGGTGATTTTTTTTTTTTTAATATTACGAGTATATGGACGATACATTATTATTAAAATTAAAGTTATAGTTTAATAGAGTTCAAAAATATTGAATACCTAATTAATATAATGTATATTATTAAACAATTTAAAATTAATACCAAGTTTGTCTTCCTCGTTGGTTATAAATTTGAAAGCAATACACCAGACTATCGTTAAATATTATTTGGAATAATATGTTTTCACGTGATTCTAACAAATAAGCACTTGCGGAAGTAATGCTACAAATTGGCTCTTGTCAGACTTTGGGAGTGATTTGAGTAAATTTCTTCTACGATTTGTATAGGTAATCGGTGTGAAACAATGTATATTGTATACTTATTTAATTCTTGATTAATACCACGAACTTTTGCGGTCCCTTTGAGGATATTGTATTATTCATTAATATAGGAAATGATTTGATAATATATGTATACATCTGTTTATACATACTATATATTTCCGTGAAACCATGATGTTTTTTTCGTCAAATCCAAGTTGATTTAATAAATTCGAGATTTATCTTCGAGATTTATTATCTTTTTACTTTTATTGATATTATTTTTGTTTTTCCTAATATTTCAATCAAATTATAATTATATTATAATTATTCTTAATTTTGACACTTACAATTAAATCGTTTTGTAACTTTCCAGCATCGGCTCATGTATCAGTTCATTCAGCAATTTAGCATTAATAGTGTGCAGAAACATAATATTATTTTAATACGTAGTATAATCTCAATGTATCAGCTAAATGTATTGATTGAACTGTATTTAATGATAGCTGATACAATATATTATGTATACAATACCGTATTTTACACTCATATATGTTTACTTGATGCTCAAATACCGTGTAGAATCTTGACAGTTCAAAGCCCCAAGGGGTAAAAATAAAGCTATCGGAAAACAAGTTCGAGAACCGTACTTAACATAAATTTAATTGTACAGTAAGTACGACTTGAGATTTATTTCCGTTTGAATGATTGAGAATTTCGTTTAATCAAGACTCTGGAATAATAATTTACCTTTATATTTAAATTTTACTTCAAAAAGATACAATGATATTAGTCTAAGACCAGATTATACCGTTATATTTTTAAGTCAACTAATAATTTAACATTCCATAGTCCACAATGTTATCAAATATACCTAAGTACATATATGTATATAGGTAAATTAACTTTTAAGAGTTTCAAATACTTTTCAGACATATATTACTATATTTCTTGCTTTTCAGAACACGTACGAAATGTTTTGTTGTATTATTCAATTAAGAAAGTAATAGGACGTGACAGTAGCGGCAATACAGTTTGTACTTTAGTGTCAAATAAATATTGCGTCAAAAACCACCGCCACGACGCATACATTATTAGATTTTAATTGATGTACAAAAGCTGCCAATTCTGACGACAAGGTCTCCAAATCAAATGAAGTCCTATACGTGCAATGCCCTGTCGTTTGCATTACGTTATTATATTAATATATTGATATACACGACGTATACGATATTTTTGACGTAGACATGACACATATATCTAAGTGTATCAGAATAATAATGCACTGGTTGTTGTTTGTATAAACGAATATTTGGTCGGAAAATAATTGGTATTGTGATTTTAAATAGGATTTTCGAATCCACGACGTATTATAATACTCATCCGCTATTCATGAGTATACACAATCATACATAAGATTTAGAAAGAGAAAGAGAGACAGTAACAAAAATGGTGTGTGTGTGTGTGTGTGTGTGTGTGTGTGTGTGTGTGTGTGTGTGTGTGTGTGTGTATGCACTCAGCATAAACAACGTTGAGTAACTTTGTAGATCGCACCGATGAAATAACACGCCAGCCTAGTGTGATAAATAATTTTCACTATTATTAATATTGTTATTATTATCATATTTATCTTAAACAGTATTCGAGCGGAGAAAGCAAACCCGTCCGTCGGACAATCGGATATTGTGCCGCGATCGCGTTTAAATATACAAGCCGAACCGAAATCCATTTTTTATTTCAACAAACCAATACGCAATGTGTTGGCTTTTATACACCATGAGTACCTACGTCTAAATTATGTATTGGTGCTGCACACAAACAATGCACTATTACAACTAGCAATAATGGACAACGGTAAATATTCCACGGTTATAATGATCTGTGTCCAAATGTAGATTTTTGTGTGTGTCCTTAATATGATTATTTACGCAAGTGACGCTGAGGAATCGATCGAAATTGTAACCTTTCACATTGTATTCTTTTTTTAATACATAGCTGCGGAGAAATAAGCCACACAGGATAATAGATAATACTGCAATTATGTTAATACAGCTATTATTTTAGATAATAATAATATGCCTTGTGCGAGATTAAAATTCAATCATTAACACATAGTTATATACGTACACTGAATATGTTAGAATAATATTATTTTGATTGACCCAAAGCAAGAAGTTTTTAATGGTCGTCCCCCGAAAAAACATGTCCAGCCATTAATTTCAAAGCGAGTATCACGTGTTCTTAACTAGACCTGCCATGTTCTCGGGAAACTTGGTCCTGGTCTACTATATCATGTTCTGGGAAGTTTGCCTTTTCATCGAACTCTTGGCCTCGTCGCCAATAAATCATCTCCAATAAATTTCGAGTCAATAACAATATGTTCTTGTCTTGGAATACATTTTTGAATCATTTAAAATTCCTACAATGATATTGTGACATGAAAATGACATGACAAATTACATTAGCCTCAAGTCAACTTAGAGGATGAAAATTCCCATAAATTCTAAGTGGTGTTCTGGTATGATGTGGGTGTATTGATTGTACAAAGTTGTTTATACTTTTTTAATTTTATTTTTGTATGTATGTTATCACATTTTTGAAGCAGTAAAAATAAAAATGATTCAGTCTTTAATTTTTGGAATGGTTTCTGGTAGAATATTGTGTCTAGTTGAGTACATTTAATCTTAAAACAACAATTTTACTTTAACAATTCTTTTTATTTTATAATTAATCAAAAAATATTATTAAATGTAGAGATTTTCAACTTTTTACGATTTATTTTATTATTAAAACATTACATATATTATTTACAATTAAATTTTCAGAATATTTAAACTAATTTATTCTATGAGCCTCCTCACACCATTAAACGGTACTCGGTATTAACTTAGAAGTTGACAGCATATGATAGACATATGTGTTATAATATTATAATATGTGTATGCGATTTAATTGGCAAAAATTATTTTTAGTTGAAAAATAAAATAGTACAGGTAAAATTTACAATCAATCATAAATTAGATCGTTTTAGGTATCATAGTAATAAACTAATAAATAATAATGTTATGGATTTGTTGGAGCATAATATATTTTAATGTTGCTACCATAGAGTAAAAATAGTAGACATATATATTCAACAATTATGTTTAAATTGGAATTGCTATTTTATTGTATGGTTACTTTCAATATGGGATTTCAAATATTGGTAAGTGGTAATTAGAGTGTCAAGCAAGTAAGTATGAAATAAAAAATATATATAATATGTATAAATAATTTTAAGTCGTCGTGGTGTATGATTCGGAAGTATTCATTTGAATCTGTAAAAATATGAATTCGTTTTTGCCCTTAAAAATTAACAACGTGAAACAATATTTTTATCAAATATATATCAAATATTCTACCTTTATATTTTATGATAGCTAACATTCATGGTTTTATTTTATTTTTAATTAATGAAAATATTATACGCGATGAGACGACATTAATTATATTTAAAATTAGGATGTTGATGATTTAAAAACACACAAAAATGCCCTAAAAAAGGCAAAATGCCCTAAAAACTTCAAAAATTAACTTAAAAATGATCTAAAAAATCTAATTAAATAGGTTAAAAAAATGTATTTATAAATAATAATTTTTATTAGAGATATGGGTGCGATAATGGGTGTAATAGTAATTTAAAATATGAATTATAATATTAATAAACAATAGTATACATTGTACAAAAACTACAAAAATTACCTAAAATATGAATAAATGACTTAAAAATTTTCAAAAATTACGTTAAAAAACAAAAAAATGCATTTATAGCTAAAAATGCCTAAAAATGCAAAGAAATGCAAAATAAAATTAGAATATTCTACAATGTAGAATCTACATCAAGGGAGCATGAAACAAATTTTTCGCTAAGATAGCATTGTATAGAATCAAAGGGAAAAAAATACAAAAGTCATCAACATCCTAATTCTAGTTATATTCTTTCGTTTTTGTATGTTAGTTCGTAGTAGTTGTCAGAAATTCAGAAACTTTCCAATCAGTGATGTAACTAGGATTTTAATACTGTGGGTTAGCTCACGAAAGGCCACCTGTGAAGGAAATCAACTATAAATCCAAAACTATCGCGATATTTTCAAAAAACATAACTAATTATACGAACAAAACAAATAACTATTTAAAAACTTTTATTTATTGCATTTTAATTGATTGTTTGTCAATTGACAAATAATCCACATTATTTAAAGTTTACATTTTAAATAATCTTAATAGTCAATTTTATTTGAATCTGTAAATGTTACTTAATTATTAACATCGTTAAAAAAAATAACATTTCTGTCTTGTTAATTTTTCATTCTTTTATTTATTAATATTAAGAACGTAGTTTTAATCTGATGCAAAAATAAAAAAATAATAATGTTATTGACTTTACACTTTGTTTTTTATCACTCAGTGTAATCTAATTTCAAGAAAAATTAGTATAACCAGATAAGTACAGAAAAAAATAAAATTCTTATAGGTATTAAAATTTTAAACTTAGGTGCTTTTAATGCTTGATGTTTCTAAGCTGGAAGGCATTGTTTAGTCATCGTCGAGCGAAGGCGAATCTTAATAAATTTAAGTACATTAAAACGTATTTCTACAGTTGCACTGTGCATACTATTTAGTATCAATAAATATAAGCATAATATATTTATATGACCCAATAGGAACAATCAATTATGTATATGATTATAATATTATGCTATATTGATATTATTTGATAACAATTGAAATATTAAAAAAAAAAAAAAAAACAATCATCGCATAAGTTCAATGCAGGTAGTATATAAAAATAGACTATCAACCTGCAAATGAAAATTTACCCGAGTATAGTATTTCGGTATTATAGTATTTGTGTTCTAATATTTATAATTATATATTTCATAAAAGAAACGAAAATATACTATGACACTATATAGGTATTATAAAGATTTGATAGAGGCTTGTAAACAATTTTAAAATTATAATTATTCTATATATTTGTTCTTCGCATAAAATTGTATTTATATAATTGGCGGAAAAGGCGGAGCCATGTAATAAAGAGAAAAAAATATGGATCAGCTGCCAAAACTTACCCCCTCCCCCTTAACCCGGGTCCACTACTACTACCAACTATATTAATATGATAAAACTGATGACGTCTCTTATACGAATAACGTTGAAAGATAGATATAAACCTAACCTAACCTCTATAGCAGTAGCTTTAGAAATGTTGTCAAAAATATAATGAAATAGTTCAAAACTATGATTGTATCCAACTTAGTTACAGTGTTTTTGTTAAACTCAGATGTACTGATATTAATAATTAATAACAATAAAACTAGTACAATTCTATAATATTATTATTACTATAAAAATATTAATAAGATATCATACACGTAGAACGGCGTTTTAGATAGGCAATCTAGGGTCATATTATTATATTATATTGTTTATAAAATGTGTATTACAAATTAATATTATAATAATTATAATAATATTTCAGATATTCGTATTCATTATAAACTTATCAACTTGTAGTTTACATGGGAAATATTGTAAAATACTTCAATTGCCTATGATAGTAGAAATCAAACATATCGCATGAGCATCGTGCACTGTGAAAATATAACGACTTATATCAACATTAATGTTCACAGTTTCATGCATTTTTATGTTAAATTCTTGTTTTTTTTTTTACTGTTTGTAAAAATAATTGACATACGGTCGAGACAAAATGGAAAGTGGCGCATTTAACCAAGATATCGTGGTAATAATTGTCGTCGGGTTAATTAAACAGAAGATCGCAGAGCGGAAAAGTGGAGTAGATTTAAATTTTAAAATATGAAATTGCTCATAAAATCGTTTTAATCATTCCGACTAGCTGTTAATGTGTAAAAGTGCTATATAATTTTATGATAGTGAATTTGTGGTTTCTGCGTCAGGTGCAACAAAATAGACATTTGGATTGTGTTTACTACATACAATTGAATAATAAGAATTAATCTAAAAATAATAGATCACATAAAATTTGATTCATAAATTAAGAGTCAAGGTTTTTGACATCTTGCACAATAATATTGCCAGAATGATATTTATAGTTTTAAATTGCATAAAACTCCGGTAGTTTTACATTTTTTGATAAATTTAATACATAAAAGCAGACTATTCAGATCTAAAAATGTTTTTCACAATGTAATGAACATCTGGTCAGGTTTTACAAAATGCCAAACGCTCCTGATTTTCATATTTTACGAGGATTTTATCTTATATAATTTAAAAGTTAATAATACATTTCTTCTATTGAATTCATCTTTAAAACGTGCCAAATTTAAACGATATTGCTAATTCTTTAAAACGAATACGCAAATAAAGTACTTCACTCGAACAAATCTTGTGTGCTCATGTGCGTTGGTAAATTGTACATGAACCAATGACTACGGAAATGTACCGAGTACACACGAACTGCGTTATTCACGACGTGAGCAAGAGTACAATTTGTTAAGTGTAGCTTTTGTGAGTTCCAAGTGCACTCTACCTTAAATACATAGTTACTGTGGTACTTTTGTTTATTGGTAACTTTAAGCCACTAAATTGGTTTTCAACACGTGTGAATAATGGCAATTTTATATTATTAAAATGACAATGCTCCTCAGATTTTAAAGGTATAGCATTTCATACACTTTTCCGGTGAAATTAAAAAATATGAAAATGTAATAATAAACTATTACGTTGAACATAAAATGTGGTATTTACCTTACATGTGAGTAGATATAATCGTGACCTCCACTGATACATATTTCAGACTAAACCTCTGTAAACGGTAGACAGAAACAGAATAAATAAAAAAGAAAGTAAAATATAAAATAATTAATATTTAAGGGTTTTCTACTAGATGAAAAAATAAAAATTACATTTATAAGTGCATCTCGAAATATTCATACAGAATTTATACTTAAAAATCTTTGCTTTAAGCAAATGGGGGAGGTATAAAAGCACAAATCGAAAAAATGGATGTCTTAATTTTAATAACGAAACATGTGGTTTTATAAAATAAAAAGCTACACATTTTGTATAGAGTTACATTATAATATAATATAGTTATTGTGATTGGGTTTTTTATTTTAATCTTCCAATATGAAAAATAGTCCAATGTAAATCTTAGTATATACGAACACACGCAAATAAATAATCAGACCAATTTGTTGGAAACTGCCAATTTTATTTCTTGTTTACGACAAGACGTAGGTATTACGTAAACGTGTAGTCGAATGATAAAAACAATCTGGATAGAGCGTTATATCACAACGGTGTTTAGTGTGAGGTCTTATGAATCAAAATTCTGGGGTAGCAAGAAAAAATTGACTTTTGTTTATTTAATAAAATTTGTATTATTAAATCAATAAATAATTAACACTATCGCAGAGTATATTATTTTGTTTCTCCTCAATCTTAGAACACAGTATAGGTACATTTAAAAAAACCAAAAATTTGATTAATAAATATCGAATATAATTTATTTTAGGGTAGCAACACGATATCCTTGGTACCCCCAAAAAAATATACGGGGCAGTAAAAGTACCCCCCGCGGATACCCCTTAGTTGACGGCTATACTCGTACACCAATAGATCGTATTATGAAACAGAAATGTTACATGGTGTATTCGAGTAAAATATTTGAACATTAAAAATATATATTGTATAGACCGCAGACACAATACTTATTTTATCAAAATTCTTGTATACACAGTACAATAATAATATAACACTATAAAAATCAGTCGTTATAAAAATATGGTTTTATTGAAGTAGGTCAGAATCGTAAAATTTAGATGTAAAAGCGTTAGTTTTAGAAGAAGAGTGACATAAAATTGTATTTTAAAGAAAAAAAATATATTATCTTTTACAACACTAAGTTTCGGACGGCTACACTATTCTGTTGTATCAGAAATACAGAGTAAAATAATATTATAGATATATTTTGGGGTGCCGTTCCCGGAGAGTTTCGTTGTTTCATAAAAAAGAATACGAGTTTTAATAGTTTGTTCCATTAGGCTTTGGGAAATTTCTTTGAAATAACTGTCAATTTCTAAACGCATATACGCGTTTGTTAACTTTACAGTCTACATGATATTATGTTTTTAATGATCGGTTGTTTTTATTTACGATATAAAATATTCACTTTGTAAAATATAAAAGTTTCAAAATGTTTTTATTTCCAAAAATTGTTGTTAATTTTAGTTAACTTAATTTAATATTTCAGATTATGAAAAATGCACATGAAACAAAAAGAGTTACTACAGTCGATAACTTATGAATTATGTATATTAAAAGTTATAAATTACATCATGTTGAGTTTTTTTTTTTAATTTGTATATTATATGAATTATGACGCTCAGTTATTTTCATACCTACCCTAAATAAAATTTTCTTGCTATAGTAAAATTAAAGAATTCTATTCAGATATACAATAAATGGAAGGAGGCAATAAATTTAAATGATACGATTTTGAGGATTTTAGACATGAAAAAAGTCAAATGTTAATAAAAGTGATTTGTGATTTGTGATTTCAAAATTAACTTAATTTCATTATTTTTACAATCGATAGTAAAACTGTAATAAATACTACTTGATATACATAATTTGCGAAGGCAATAAAATAAGAGTAAAAGAGTCAAAATATGTATACTTTAAGGCGATATTTTTTACAACGAATGCGTATTAATACGGCGAAAATAAAATATATTAATAAAGAAAATACTATACAAATTTAAGTCATAGATAATGAAAACGTTTTTAAGAATAAGATTGTTACGGATTTGTGTAAAAACTATCACTCCATATTATATATTATACGACCTACACTAAAATATTAAAATAATAAATTACAAAATTGATAATAGATTTAAACGGTTCGGTTAGGTTATGTCAAGCCGACATATTTTTAAAACTATTAGTTCTGGGACAAATACGCGTATGTGTCACGAATATCTGTATATTGATGGTTAATTTGTTAACATAGTATGATAATTTTGTTAAGTACAATTCACATTTGAATTAATTTTTACTAAAGATTCTTGTACGGGCTAGGAACGAACAATAATCGGCCATGATAACCCGGTCACTAAAAAAACTTTGCGCCGTGTTTTCGTGTCACACCACTACTCACCTACTGAACTGTGTAAATTGTGTGTGTGATAATATGCATAGCACTCATCGGAAGGTGCACAGGTTCGCCGAGCAAATTATGTGAGTGCTAGTGTGTGAGTGGCGTGTGTGTATATGTGTAGGTAAGTATGCGCGTGTGTATGTGTGCTTAAATATAATAATAAGACAACTCAAAAATAAAATGCGAACGTTGATAGTAAATGCGATGATAGAAAAAATGTATTGTCCATCCACAAATCAATATATAATATAAATCAATAATAATAAATGGCCCTGTCGGCCTAACACGTAAAAGTAATATACTACGGCCCTTATGGCCCGACAACTAAAAATGTATAATAATAAATAATAAAAAACTCACAATTTGTGAGACGCAGACCGGCCAACTGGTGCTATCCTAAATAATAAAAATATAAAACAAATTCACATAACACATAAATTGATGGTGAATTAAAATATAAATAAATAATATGGTAACGATTCGCGCACACGTATATAATGATAATATGCGAACGAACTATATAATATTAGCTAGTTTTATAATAAGGTGACTCGCTCACTTAAAATAATAAAATAATAAGAAAACGGCAATTAGGGCCCGCGAATAAAAAAAATATTACGACGGCGATTAGCGCACGTGTAAAAACAATATGTTATAAAAAAAATATAATTAAATAAAAATAATTTGGCGATTAGTGCACAACTGTATAATATTATATCTATTATAAATATGTGAAAATGAAAACCTTTGAGGCCAATGTTCTCGGAAACTACTAAACTGATCGTTATGATTTTTTTTTTTTAATTGAAGAGCTCATTGCGGAGAATGTTTATGACATTTGATCGATTCTTTAACTTAATAAACAAAGGAGTTATAAAAAAAACTAAAAAAAAACTAAAACTGAAAATGCTTTTTTTCAGTGTGTTTATTTATAAGATTACCATTGGTTTTATATTTAAATTAAAACATCTAACAACAGCTTTATCATGTTTATTTCCTAATCAAATACCCGCTGACCGGAATGATATTATCACTCGCATTTTCAATTTGAAAGTGAAAAAACTTATAGATTTAATAACAAAAGAAAAAATATATGGTGGAGTTAGATGTCATATGTATACTATTGAATGGCAAAAAAGAGGATTGTCTCATGTTCATCTCTTGGTGCGGCTCAACGACAAATTAAGGTCAAATAACATCGATTTAGTTCTTAGTGCTGAGTTACCGAATCAACGAGAAGATCCTTCCCTCTTTAATATCGTCAGTAGAAACATGATACATGGCCCATGTGGTCCATTTAACATGAATTTACCGTGTATGCAAAACGGAAAATGTTTAAAAGGTTTTCCGAAACTGTTTACTATTGCGACACAATCCGAGCAGGATGGTTATCCAAAATATCGTTGTCGATCACCTAATGATGGTGGGCAAACTTTTCAGCTTAGAAAATCCGGTAATCGCATGGTCACAATCGATCATCGATGGATTGTACTATATAGCCCTTTATTATTACGTGTATTTGACTATCACATCAACATGGAACTTTGTCATTCAGTAAAAGCTATTCAATATATTTGTAGTTATATTAATAAAGAATCTGATCAGGCTGCATTCTCAGTAGAATCGCGTGATGAAATTAAAGCATTCCAAAATGGCAGATATATTAGTTCATCAGAAGCTGCATGGCGGATATTTGGTTTTATGATTCACAAACGGTCACCAGCAATTTTTCAACTCTCAGTACACCTTGAAAATGGCCAACGCGTCTATTTTAAAGGTTATATTAATGTTTAATATAATAATTAACACACATAAAATTCATATATAATTCACAAAAATAGATAGCCTATATATTTATGTGTGTATGTATAGTAGGCCGGTCGGCGACGAAAGATTATGCCGCGTATGACAGTGTGACGGAGTGGTGATCGCGAGAGGGCAATCACTGATTTCAATATATTATATAATACGGCGCGAACAATTTTTATTTAATAAGTTAAGATTTGATTTGGAGTACAAAATAATATATTGAATTTGTTGACATTGTTATTTTTATGTGTCATTAGTGTCAACAAACTGTAATCAACTTCGGCCATAGAAAAACAAAATATAAAATTCATAAATATATTATGATCGACCAATTTTCACCTAAACAAGTACAAAATATAATATGGATGATTGCGAGTTCATAAAAAAACAAATATATATATATATTACACCGGTTATAAGTTATAAACCTGAATTTTACCCATCATAAAAAGACGAATAATTACATTTTGTGTTTATAATTTAGATTTTTAATTTATTTATATCTTTAATATTAACCATAATTAGGTAAATAAAGGTTCATAAAGATAAGACTTATTCGAGCATAACATTTTAACATGTTCATATATTCATGCATTAATAAATACATTATTTAAAATATCAAAGTGTGCCATGACGATATTTTGAACAGTTTCCATCATAATTAGATTTAAATATTTAAATAATCACAATTCACTTAAAAATATAAATTATTTATAACTCATTAATTATTTGAGTAAATTATTTTCTTTTATCAAAAAAAAAAAAAAAATACTCTATAATTCGCACCACGAAATATTTTATTTATCTTGAAATCAAATATATAATTTGAATAGCAATAATTAAAAAAGGTACAGTGATGTTACCTTTTTTGATCAGATATTAAAAATGTATACATCTCGTTGAAATTTAAAAAAAATAATGTATTTTCGTCAATCCCATGAGATCGTTTTTTTTTTTTTTTATTTAAGTTGAATTCTCGATAACTGAACCATTGGCTTGTACTACGGGCATAGCCGTTATCGACCAAAATCGTACCTTAACCTTTTCAGCCGATTCACTTTTCAATCAAAACAAAAAGTTTAATAAGAAATATATGGAAATATAGACATTTTATATAATTTTATTAATATAGAAGATATCATAGAAAATTATTAAATATATAAGTTGTATAAAATGTGTATAATATATAAATAAATAATAATAATAATAATATATAATTATTGTCAATATATAATAATTAATTTGTCATTAATTATTTGATCGGTGGTCGTCGAATTTGATTGTGGTGGAAACTACCATACATAGGTAATATAAGTTAATCGTATAAACTTATTATATATACATATATATATATATACCAAACCGATCGTTATACATATTTTCAAATAGTTTTCCACATTAGATACAATTAATAATTATTGACAAAAATTATAAATTAATATTATTTATTTACATATTACTATATAGGTACACATTTTATACACCTTATATTTTTAAAAATTATCTATAATATATTTTGTATGTACTAAAGTACATATATTATTTATTAAACTTTTTGTTTTGGTCGAAAAGTGAATCGGCCAAAAAGGAAAGGATACGATTTTGACCGAAAAGTGTCTCGCTCTGTACTACATAATTAAATCAACCCAAACTAAATGATTCAATTTAATACATTTCATAAATAACAGTGATTTTTTTAACATTATCTTAGTCGGAACCAATGCGTCGTGAAGGTCTCTGGTATGTCAAATTTTTACCGGGAATTCATTTTTTTTCTGACCATAAGAAACTAAAAATATTTATGAATACAGAATATTAATAATAATAAACCGCTACAACGATTAGAAAGAAATACCCTATTTATTTTACATTTTTAAATAACAATCCTAATACTTAAAAAAAACTGCATCTTCAGTTGTATATAAATAAGACTTTTTTTAATTATTTTTTCCGCAAACTATTAATGGCTCTTCAGATTAAAACGGTAAATTTGTCTGCACAAGAAACATGAATGGGATCTCTGTATATTTATGTATGCATTTATAAACGAGCATGTACACATTAGAATATTTTTTTGCAACTGTGGCTTTTCTCTCATTTAAATACTTGTTCAAAGTGATTTCTGTACCTTTGTTATTACCATTTTCAGTTTGCGTTTAAAACTGTATAAGATGTAAAAAAAAAAGCCCTACGTAGACTTCATAATATTTCAAAATATATTGACTTCGATTTAACGAGATAATTAAAAAAAAATGCGTGGACATACAACCGTACATACATTCAACTGTAACATAGTAACATATAGTGTAACAATATTATGTATACTCAATGGTGGTATATTTCATTAATTTTCATAATGAAGTATGCACCTACACTGACTCTTTATTTTTTTTTTTACGTCATTTTTATCATTGTTTTTATAAATTATTTAGATTATTGTTCAGTTCTATAACAGATGACCTGATACAGAATTTTATTTAAACATATATTGTCAGCAGCACATAAAACATAGTATGGATCTACCCCTTGAAAAAATCCTGGTAGTGCTACCATACTATATTCACTTCTATAGATTTTTTTACGTGTGTATAAGGCCGTATGGCTCCGTATACATATTCAAATTTTCAGTGACGTATACAATGATATATATTCTATAATTGTTTGCGATTAAAAACATATCTATCATTAAATGCATTTAAGCTTATCGTATTACAAATAATGAATGAAAATTTCTATGATAATTTTTTAGCATCAAATAATATATAATTTAGTCTTGTAAATATTGTGTCCCCGACATATGGACGACCTTTGTGATGAATTAAGAAATTTTTTGTCGGAGTAATGAATAATTATTAAACTTTTGTACTGTTTGAAATGAGTTGTTTTATTAAATCAGAAATTGAACTGGTGTAAAGGTGCTTGCTGTAGCCCGGGAATATCACGTCTAAATCGAAGCTGTTTCAGACTCTCTTATATATGGGCTACTCCTCCTATTTAGTACCTACCCTGACCAGTTGATCTTATTTATTATAATATGTGTGCGTACTAGTTTCAGGAAGTGCCATCATCCCACGCTTTGTCGTGTATGCCTAGATAACTGACCGGACGCGGTTAGACCACCCATTATCGTAATTCCTATTATTTTATAAGATTAATTTATAGGATTGCGTATAATTAATATAATATAATATCATAAACCACTTTCAATGATATATGTTTAATACGATATTACAATATTCAATTTAAAAAAAAAAACACAGATATATAGGTATTTTCTTAAAATCGCTGGTCGTTTGAGGCCGCCTTCTATTGTCAAATTTGATATTCTTTATTCGAATATTATTGACTCATTGCTGGCTGGTCAATCTCTAGCGTAATCCTGAGTGCGTTTCTACTATTAATTTAGCACTCGCTCGTCTTAAGTACACGATTTCTCTTGTCCTATTCTCAGAATTTCCTGCACTAATCTCTTGGACAGCATATCGTAGCTGATCTAGCCTTGTCTTTAACTATTTGACAGAGTTTATTAATTACCTATCAAGTGGATTGTGCCAAACGCACACAGTTCCTTTACCACAGTCCCCCTTACTCTCGAGGTCATTGCTTATTTATTAGTAATAATATGAGTTATATATCGCCAAGTACATAGCATAAATTCATGTGTAATATACAATTTTTATGACATTTTTTTTACGAAAAGTACTTCAATAAATATCCAAAATCTAATTTCTGAAAGTAAACCCCTTACTTGTATTTGATACGCATAATAATAAAGGCATAGAAGACTTTTTTTTTTGACTTAATGATAAGATTTTTACCATCGTCGATAAACTAGCCTAAAAAAGGCGGCTGTACAAGTATATCCACGAATTTTTTAGCGATTTATCAATGTGTGTTTACTATAATAAAATATGCAGAGTAGTTTAAAACCAATACCTATAACACATATTTTTTTTTTAATAGATATTTAAAGTTCAAATTTGGACGAAATTAGATATTTAAATGGATATTAATGGTTTTAGTTATTTTTTTATAATATAAAAATTTTATTCATTGAAACTTCTAAAGTATATTAAATGAAATATTTTCATTAAAAATAAATTCAACCAACTGTTTAACTAATTACTAATATTAAAATAAATTACTTTAATAGAAATAATATCATAAAATATAGATACTTAAAGTACGTAATATAGGCTGACATGTTTTCTTCGCTTAATTGAAAATAGCCATTATGTAGAATTTACTTTTTTGAAAATTTTATTGTTTCAAAAATTTATTTTCATTATTTCAGGAGATATCGCAATGGGTAAATTCTCGCAGGATACCTTTTATATATATATACAATGAATAAATTAGTAATACAGATATACAGTTTAATGTACTATTTACGCCATAAATCATAATGATATGCTTACATACACAATACTATACCTAGTCTATAATGAAGTACTGAATTCATTTCAACACTACTATGTAGGTATATTCAAATTTGTTAAGTATATTATGTCATGCAACTCACGCACACCGTGTAAGAAATGTTGGTTGTTATACCATCTAAAGCTACCAAATTTTACTTTAGAACTAGGTAAATCTATTGCTCGATTGTCCTATTATTCAATTAATGTAAAACCAGTTAAGCG
The DNA here is from genome assembly GCA_014851325.1 of Pentalonia nigronervosa. NCBI lineage: Eukaryota > Metazoa > Arthropoda > Insecta > Hemiptera > Aphididae > Pentalonia > Pentalonia nigronervosa. Next base: position 8,715 of record JACXSJ010001890.1, on the reverse strand, counting down.
TCCTCCTCCTCCTCCCACCACCTATAGTAGTCGCTAAGATTATTGTACTTATTGTATTATGCGAGTACAAATAATTACCGAATATTCCTCTCTCCCAAGTCACGGTTAAATGCATGTAAAGGATAGTTAAACTATACTGATTCATCTTATTCATCCTCCATCATAATTATATTATCGTGCATAATACTATAATTTATACATTTACAATGTGTAATATAATACATGTCTTTTGTAATATAGACTAGTACTGATCATTATTTTGATCAATCCGGATTACGGTTTACAATTTACAATCCGAATTTCGGATAAAACTGATTGAATTCCAAACTTAGATTCGGAATTTCGGTTCCGATCCGGCTACAGTGTTTTTTATAATCAGATTGTTTTTTATTGTTATCTATACAATATATAGTACAAAATATGTGATCCGTTGACAATGTAATAAAACCACTATTAAAAATATCTCATGGTTTTCGATTTTTTCACAATTCCTCAACGTAATAGCCATGAGAAACTTTGTAGATAAGTAATATTGTAATGCATCAAATTATTAGGTAAGTGTCTATTGTTATTCTTTATAATTTTTAGGTTACTCTATATTAATAAACAGCAATTTTTACATACAAGAACCACAGCCAAGTCTATCACACTCGTGGTTTTGAAATAAAAGGTTGTTTAAGTTTATTATATTAGTGTTTTTTAATTCAATTCATATATTTTTTTTAAATTTTGCCACTAATTTCACTATTTTAAATAATAATAACCATAATCTGGATTTGGTATTTTAATCTGAATTAAACGGATTGTTACTTTTGTTTCAATCCGGACAAATCCAGATCTGTAATCCGGATATGGATTAATCCAGATTTGATGCTCAGCACTAGTTTAGACCGCCACCACAATATTACAGGAGCAGTTTAAATTTATAAATAGACTAACGATTTTTACATTGTACTATTAATAGTGTACATAATGTTTAAATTATTTTAAATACATAACGAGAACGTTGCATATCGCTACAGTCATAGTGAATTTGGTACTTCAGTATCTAGTCAACAGTGCGGTTCAGTATAAACATTTAAGTGAAGCAATTAAGCTATACACATTACTGAGGTTTTTTTATTTCTTTAACTATAAAATATATTTTTGGAAAGTGAAACGGTGTAAGTAACAAGTGTTCCAAAAGTTTTTCCCAAGTCATTAGAAACAGGTGGTATTTAAAAAAAAAATGTTAACCATAATAAATTGAAAACCATACAGAATATTATTTTTTGAATTCATTTTCGAATAATTTTGTAATAATGTTTTAAACCATTACAGTTTTCATATTTCTATAATTTATAATATTACCTATAGTATTATATACTATACATATATCACAGATGTGCGTCATCTTTCATTCATTCTATAATATCACAGAGTCCCACCATATATAAGTATAACTATTTTGATTAGTAAACAAAATCTATTATAATAATCGTTCGGCTTGCTAGACATACGTCTACTGAACTAGTTTCGTTTCATCGCTTGCTCCGTGTATTGTTACTGCCAGATCATCGGTAAAGTAAAATAATTTATATTATATTTATTTTATTTATAAATATACGTTAAACTGTACTCGGTATGACTAAGTGTCTTGTCTAACACATAAATCCTCTCACATTTCTCCTTTAGATATAAATCTATCACTACGAATATTCAATTGCATACTACATGCCAGCAGTGATAGACAACAATTTATTATTACTTTCAAATATTTTTGCATAACATAAGTTTACCGATATGAGCAAAGGTAGATGGTTATGACTTATGATCAATATCCGATCGGACGCTGACCAATTAAAGTGTTAGTGAAAATGCTAGTGGAAAGTATCAACATACTAATATGTAACAAACAACCATTAAGTTCGAACATAACAAATGAAAATGAGAAGTCGGAAACAGTTCAATATTATACGGATTTGGATAATAAAACAACATACGTTAGAAAAAGTAAGTCGGACATGAAGAGCAGAAAAATACAGGTAAAACAAGCTTTCTACGATAAGAACAACTTTTTCATGACGAACACTATTAGTCTAAGACCAGAAATACTCTTATAAAGAGTTTTATATGAAGTATAGTTTTGTAGGAGCAGAAATATGGAAGATATTTAAAGTGAAAAGAAAAATGAATAAGGATTGAAACTTGAAAATTCCTTTGACAAAGAAAGTTATAAGGTGGAAAAGTGGGCAATGGTTTGCTGTACATTAGTACAATTTAGTGGGTCACTGTAATGGATGTGTTAAATTTCAATTTAATGATATAAAATTTAAAAAAATATTTTTTTAACTTGCTTATCAAAAAATTTAATTAAATTAAATTATGAAATATGTTTAGTCTTTGTTCCTGTTAATTTTATTCAAAAAAAAAAAAAGTAGAATTATGATATATCCATTATTTTAGAAGATATCGCAATGGATAGATCATCCAGAATACACTATATAAGTATTTCATTTTTTTTCGTGTGATCAGCCACAACGTATTTACGTAAAATATTATAATCTATTATAATTGGTATGAAACAAAAACTAGAAAAACACAAATAAAATAATAATCACTGTGTACATTAATTATACGTAATAATACATTATAGATTTATAGTGATACTTTGCTATAGTAGTACATAAACGGATCATATTAATTTTAAAGAGTAAAATATATCAACTTTATTTTAATTAAATAATTTAAACTATCAAAATAACTACGATTTATTTTTAAAACACACCGACCAACTATCGTCAAGTATTACTTATACATTCGATGTGTAAATATGTTGCTATATCATTAATAATTGTAGGTAACAATATTGTTAAATAGGTGTGGGACGACAAGCAGGACCTAACGTGAGGCACTTTTTGTATATTCACATACAATTTTTGTAGAGATTTGATAAAATTTGTATTTCATTATTTTGTGTAACACTATTACTCCGTGCAAATTTCAACTCCGTAACATACGTAGTTACATATTTTAATATTTTATATTAATAGTTGTCTTTAAATATTTTTTCATTGGTTTTAAATATTAAAACTAATACAGCTCCACTATTACAAATTACAATATGCGTATATCGAAAGACAAAATATATACAATAAAATAATACTAAAGATGATAATAATAATATACAATGTAATATGTAATCCTATATCAATAAACCAGTTTTTTTTAATAGGTATGGATTAAAATATTTAAAAATAAAAATTTGAATCCAACGCGTTTGCTAATAATTTCTGTATAGTATTTGTCACCATTTCAGTCAGTCTTTATTGTTGAAAAATTACGTTTCTGAGATAGATTTTAATTATTTTAAATTTAAAGAAGCTTCTTTCGGTTGGACATCGTATTTAAGTACATATGTGCTTGTATTGTTTTTGCACCTTTTTCAATTGCATTTCGTATGATTTAAATGGTAGTCAGAATAAAAACCACGGAAAAAAGCTACGATAAAAAAAGTCACGGTAAAAATAATCTATGGAAAAAAAAATTTAATTAAAATAAATGAATATATAAACAAATTAAATTAAAGTACTAAATTATTATTTTTAATTTAGAACACAGTTTGGTATAACATTAAAGTATTTAAATATTTAATTTTTAATTTTTAACACATTTGATCATACTTATATAAAATTGTTAATACACAGGTTATGTTGTTATTTATTATAAATTATGATAACAACATCACATTTAACGATGTCTTTACAACATTGAACAACATTAAAATATTTTTCATTAATATTGTGTTGTAATTAGTAATGTCAAGTATTAAATGATACACAAAAATATTAAACGATAAATATGTATAGCATATGATGCTACAGCAGTAAAATTATAGTGTACAAAACAAATGTCAAGTAATAATATATAAATAATAAAATAAAATAATTCAAAAATAGATCAATAAAAACGTATTGCGTGTGCTACTGCAGTTAAAAATTTTTTTCCGTGTATTATTTTTCGATGGCTTTTTTTCCTACATTCGATTCAGATACAAGTTTATCGCTCAAATCACCATTACTTAATATATGTCTACAAATCTAAATAGATTTTCATCATTTATTTTCATTAGATATTGGCGATATTGCCCGGATTTTAATAAATGGGGTGTTGTATATTTGAATAGTTTTAAGAAAATCATAGTAAGCATTATTTTATATTAATTCCACACCATACAATTATTATTTCATAAAGAGTAGAAAAAATTCCAAATCAACTAAAATTTAAATATAATTGAAGACGGCGACAACGGCAAAGCTGTCCAGGTTTGACGAGGTATCGTAGAACGCCTGTGACTGTTTTTGTGTTTGGTCAGACTATAGCTGTTTAACGAACTTTAAATAAATAATTATTTGTTTGATTGTAAAATTAATTTTATTATATTTTAGTTCGTTCCTTTATAGAAGAGTTATTAATTTTTCTTTAAAAATATATTTACTCTTTTTAGAGTTATCTTGGTGTGAGTAATAAACCGTTTACAGCGATAAAAGACTTTTAGACAAGATGGTAAGGCATTGTTATACTTAATTTCTCATCCAGTATTCGTTATCATGGTCAGTTATTCGAAAGTAAAGTAACCTTCGAGTAATATAGTGCAAAATCCTGAGACATCATGTTTAATAATATATTATTCTTTTGTGCAGTTACTTGTTATCGTGGTTATCAAGAGAAGAAGCATACAAATTTCGATGTTTATTTGTTTGACGGTTTGGGAATTGGAAACCGAAAAATACCTTTTTTATACTTTAAACGTTCGTGTAGGGTGACAGTGGTCAAACTGCCAAAATTATCGTTTTAGATTTGAGCTTGCACAAGTCTTTTATTGCCCAATGAAATATAGAACACAATGGTCAATTTTTACATTAAAATAAAATGTCTGGAAATGATTTTCGGCATTATATCATTATTGAATAATCGTGACTTTCGTGATCAAACCGCTGTTTTTCCCGCCGATTTTGTTTATTTTTAAGTGCTTTGTAAAATACGATTCGCGATTTCAATACCTTTAAATTTTAACAATTCGTAACCGCAAAGACGAAATGATTTCGAAAGCTTCAAAAGACCATTTAAAAGGTTACTGTGAGCTTCTACACGACATGCATAATTAGTATTTTATAGAGAGCTCGTGTAGCATGTTTATAAATCGATTCCGTCAGTTAATAAATTCATAGTTTTACATCACTAAACACGCACAATGCATTTAATTGTTCTATTATTCGTTATATATTCGTGTGCCACCTGCTGCATCTGTGATGTGCACCCGCCAAACGGTGTTGTCATTGTACCGAACATCATTAATTCCTAACAACCAGCGAAATAATACACGGATACACGCATTTGTAATATTATATTATTGAAAACGGTGTCGACTATATATTCGTCAATAAAACCCACACACGCGTTTTCCAACAGAACGCACCTACATGCGCATAGTACTTACCTTCACGGCTTCACACGACCAAATATAAAACTTTCATGCAAACGATGTACGAAATTATCGAACTGTGAAAAAAAACCGAGCACATAAAAACGACAACGACGTACAATTTTTCAGTTTTTTTCACTCGTTCTATGTATGAAGTGATTTGCAAGACATGCGCCTCGCTCCTATTTATCCGTTAATAATCAAAATTCATTGATCAAAATTCTGATCTTAAGATTTTTTTCAAGTATAATATTAAATATAGTATTTTTGAATGTTTGGATTATATTGTACTATTTGAGGTGTATCTTGTGGCGATACAATTTCTATATTTCAAATGAGAACTATACCCTATTTTATTGTAAATTGTTAATTCAGTGATTTTTTTTTTGAAAATATCGACACATCAAATTCGAACAAGGGATTTCTGAGTTGTTAAATATTTATGGTTTTACACTTTTACATACAATTCAAAACAGATATAATATTTAATCTTGTCTTTATTATGCTCAGACAATTTTTACAAATTATAAAACTGTAATAAATTAATATTATATTTACTATCATAATCTCATAATCATAGCCGCAATAATATCTTCTAGTTCTATGAACTGTTATCCTTAATTAACCTTAGTTTAATAACTCAAAAACTAGTTGTTTAAATTTTGATTTAAGGTTTAAAGGTTATTTTATAGTTACTACAAAATGTTCAAATGAATCTCATCTTTCAACAATTTACAATAAAAAGGCAATTCTTATTTGAAGAAAAAAATAGTTTCTTACGCAATTATTAACAAACATTTTAAATTTTTTTCGTGAATACTATTTTAAAACTAAATCGTTGAAATTGTTGCTTTTATTTTATACAAATATTATAGTAGTTGACATTGGTAAAATATCAAATAAGTCGTTCTGCGCTGGATATTTGTTGGTACGCATTAATTTTATTTACATTTACTCTCCCTGTTATCATTAAAATATTCAAATCATTGTTGTGAATGTGTTAATTTATCTGAATTTAATGATATAATGATAAAATATATCATTGTGTACCATTAAAACGGTTTTGAAGGGAGTCAGTCTATCAGCCTATAATTTTAAGCATCTATTTTGTTGCTAATACAGTTACAATCTATCTGTCTGGGTGATCTATAATTGCAGTCTACCTATTGTGTACACATAACGTCACATAAAAATGCTTTTTTAACGCTTGTGGATATTGTGCAGTAAAAATATAATAAATATAAAAAAACTATAATCGTAGGCAAAAATAATCACTATACTTACGCATAAACTAGGTAATTTAAACATTTCGTATAATCGTATAATCAAACCTGACCGAGCAAAAACATTTAAATAACACACTTAAACATCCGACTTCAAAATAATTATATTTTTTACCCCAAACGGATTATCGCCATTGGCGTAACTAGGGGGTATAAAACAAATTTTTAGCACCTCTCGAATTCAAATTAAGCACCTCTTGTTTTTTTAAATAACTATTATTATTTTTGTGAAATATCGTCAATTTTGTGTATTTAAAGTATGAAATATTTATCGAAAAATTGTTTGATTATTTTAGTCAAAGTCATAACAATAATAATTCGTTATAAACTATTCCAAATTCCTATAGTTGATGCCTAGCACTATGCAAGTGTGTATACGTTATATACGTTATATACGCTGCGGCGGATTGTAATATTAATAAAACTCCCGTGAATTTTAGATTAACGTTCTATCGGCCAAATCTAAATTTAACATAGTAAAAAAGGTAGTATATTTATTTTGATTAATCATCAATATGAAGTGCGTTAAGTGTGTATAAAAGTAGGTAACGTAGGAAGCCGGGCACGGAGCACAATGCCCGATTTTTGAGGGCAAAGTAAGAAAGTAAAAAGTTTACATTGTCCGGGCATTGTAGATAAAATATTGAAAATTAGATGCAACATCTTTCTAGGTACTTACATAAATATGAACAGACTTGAAAATAGACGCCTCAAATTTAAGTTGCCAATTTATCTAGGCATTAATAGTTTTTAAATATATTATTATCTAAAGGTGATTTGACACGAATAAAATTGATATTATTTATTATTAAATTATAGTAATTTTAATAATTTTATTTTATTAATTATATAAACGCAAGTATATTTGTTCCTAAATTAGATGGGTATCTCGTGTGTTGTGGTATTAAACAAATACAATATGTTGCTGTAGATGTTGGTACTTGATCTGTATGAACGCCATTCGATATAAGTGTGTGTAGTGCCGCTGTATTTAATTCACTATTTGCACACACACGAATCCAGGCAGGGTACACTTTACCCGGGCACTCTCGTACAATGTATGAAAAATTGGAATAATTAAATGATCATTCTTACATTGCCTAAAATGTTGGGGCATTGTGCATAAACCCGGATGCGTAATTTCGGACCCTAGTACAATTCAGCACGGTAGATGGAGCTAAACTGAAATTACGAACCCTATGCCAGTTCAAAGCTCCGCGTTGATTCGTAGTTAGGTTTGTAATGGGTATAAATGGTATAATTTGTATAAACATTAATAAAATGTACGTTTATTTATTAATTTAATGTAAATATTATCAATGTTTACAAAAATAAAATATTTATCAAATAAATTATGTTAGTAATAACATGTCATATTTCAAATATAAAATGTATTTTAATAGAACTAAATTTATTAATGCACCAAAAAGAATACAAGCAAGTCGTCCATCAAACTTAAAAAAAACACTAAAGTGGCTTGGATTGGCGCGTTGGCTGCTACCAGTCACGTTCTGCGACTGAGAGTAAGCAACGCCCGCTATTACTAGTTTCCGGATAGATGACCATCCGAGTTTTGTAGTAGTAAAAACCTTGTCAGTTGCCACACATACACATACGTGTTAAAATTCCTATAGTATTCTTCCCCGCAATTTCACAGACTAATGATCTTTGTTATCAAAGTCTTAACTCCTCCCCCTCCCAAAAAAATACTAAATACATAGAATAAAAAAAAACTTAAACAAATTTAGGCGTTAACATAAAACTAAATAAACCTAACCGAAAAACATAGAAAATCATTTATAACATTATACTTCAAATAATAACTAACAATAATTTATTTTAAATATCTAAACATTATATTTCGTATATTTTATAATTTACTAAAGACAAAAATATACGATTCATACAGTTCTCATAATAATATGAAAAATCATTATCCATTTATACTTATATAGTATATTATACTCA
>JACXSJ010001889.1:0-65807 GCA_014851325.1 Pentalonia nigronervosa | reverse complement strand
GTATATGGCTGAAAAATAATTTACTAAAACCTGGTAAGAATTTTGATTGACCGATCCAACGACGAATAGTCGATGGTCCAGGTAAGATAACATTTTGTGAACGTAAAAATTTATATGCTGTTGGTGATTTATAATATAAATTTAAAGCTAAATTTTTTTCATTTAATGTCCATGGACGACGCCTATCTTTTAATTGCATCGTTACGATAGCCTTGGAATTAATTGATGGAAAGTTATGCATATTTATTGAGTGCTTAACATTATTGTGGGTGATAAAAGTATTAACTCTTTTTTTAATTTTGAAATGTGACTTATTTTACTATGAATTGATTTGTTTTTTTTGTTTTAATTTTTGTTTTAAGTTAATTTTTCTAGGTGTATCTATTTCAATCAAATCAGATTTCCTTTTTAAATTTAGGCTAGGCATGTCTATTTTATTTGTTATTTTAATTTTTTGAGGAGTAGAAAACATTGAAGGGGAACTGGGAAAAACTAACTCTACCATGTCTGATTTTGAGCGTGTATATGTTTTAGTTGGTGCTGACATTAAAATATTATACTCCTTTTCAGATTTATCATTTTGGTTAATGACTGATGATGTAGATGGTTGAGCCTCAGATTTATAGTTATAGGGAATGGCAGTGTCTAACAAACGACTTTGAGTAAAATTTTGTAAAAAGCTCTCGGGTGGAAAATGTTCTTGACAAATGTACCTATTGTGAAGTTTATCTGGTTCGACAGAAAATAAACTTGTGTTTCCTGTGTAAATTTATAAAAATAAGTTAATAAAATAATAAATCATATTTGTAGGTAGATAAATCATATATTTTAACATTCATAAATCACTTATCATATTCTATATATATATTATAATTAATAGATATTTTCTTTTTAATAATTATTAATTAGGTAGTGAAAAAATAATATTCGCAATGCCTTATGAAAATTTAAAACAATTTCCTTACCTGAATTTATTATGCATATTTCTTTTCTTTCGTCTTTTGGAAAACGAAACATTTTCCTTGATTTGCCACAATTTAAATATTGGCACTTATTTCCAGACATGTTTACAAATATTTTGATTAATTAAAAATAATTATGCAAGCTACACACTATAGAAGACAGCCGAAAATACGAGTTGAGGGATAGTGTACAGCGAACGATTAACAAGATAGTAGTGATAATAAAATAATAATTATTATTTCCAATGATTCTGGCATTTCAGTTTCTTATTTTTATTCTATTTTTAGACGGGCACCGCGCGATAAGCTCCCTCCCACCCACCACCGACTATGACTAAAATCTTCGATGGGGGTACCACCACCTTGCATCCCGACTACACACATAGTTGCATCCTACGTATGGTCGCCAAATATTGACATTGTACGGGGGCTATCTGTCTATTCTATAATCAATGATATTAGGTAGACAATTCACCTGCGGTGGTGCGTAAGTGAAATCAGAATATTAGGCACACGAAAAACATTGCAATGGTAACCTATGCCAATGATTTGTTTTTTTTTTATAAATTTATTTGTAAAAATATGTATATGCCATATTCCTACTATATAATTATAATAGTTATAAAATATGTAACCATTGACAACCCAATAAATAAACAGAGATTATGCATATATATCGCATCAAAAATAGCACTTTTAGTTTCTAGAATTTTTAGCGTATAATATGTACGTATGATAGGATGTTATATACCAGAAACCTCAGCGGGAATGTAGAAGTGCATAAAGAACATACAGACAAACATTCATTTATATATATATATATATATATATATTTATTTATTTATTGACTTTAATCAATTTCGAGTCCGTAAGCGCAGCGATTTGATGTATGCGTTTATCACATCTGCCCGATTAACCATGGCTATTATATTTTATATACAAAATAAAATACTAATTTCTATCATTTATTTCTACTATTACTATTATAATCTGTAAGTTATAACCAATGACAACCATTAATAAACAAAAATAATTTTCGATTACCTTTTTTAAATGCGAATTTTGGAAAATCCTTTCTTAATGCACAGTGAAATTATAATATTAATCTACCATCAAAATTTAAAATCGATAGCTCTAATAGGTTCGGCTTTCTGTTGATTATGAATCGGTCACTCAGGACACTCATTTATATATAAATATATAGTATATACTATAATCTGTCCAGCGAGAAAACGCCCCGATTCTGCGCATCCATCCGCATCACCCCGTCATCGAAACAGGTTTCCCTACGATAGGGTGCCGCGTGGGGATGGGTAGAATAACCGATTTTCGTTGGTCCACGGCACGTTTTCTCACTGGACAGAGTATACATTGTATAACTTGTCTACAACCTTTGGTTGACTAAAAAAATTACTTCTCAGTGATTTTTTTTTTTATTTTCACGATAAAAGTACTGTGATCTGTAACTCCCACCCAGTGCTCGACTTGGCAAAATTAAAGTAGGGGGACTCTGTTAACTATAAAAAAAGAGCGTCCCCATCACTTATTAAACGTTACTAAGCCTTAAAAATAAAAATAGGGGTACGCTAAAATTTCTGAAAAATTAGTTAGGAGACTCCGTCCCCCTGCGTCCCCCCTCCCCAAGTCGAGCACTGCTCCCACTCCCCAACTTCGAATTATCTACAGGGCCGTGGTCTAAGACTACTGCTCACTGTCTAAGTCCCCCCCCCCAAACCTAAATAGGGGTGGATCAATGTCAATGCGCATTGCACCTTTTTTGTTGCCCCGCTAAACTTTCATATATTTGTGAAAGTGGTCCTTAACTTCCGACTCAGAGGTTCACGAAAATGTATCTATTATAACCAGATTATGTTGAAATCCGTGTTGTTGTAAATCAGCATAAGCTTTCCAACTATCAAAAAAAAATTATGGAACCTGGTTTTAAACAAACACGTTTGGTGTTTGATGTATTGATTTAATTATTGATTTTTAGACAATCCAAAATAATAAAATAAGTACTTATAAAGTAATAGATGTTTTTTTCCATCGATTAGATTATTAACGCGATGTATCGATTGTTATATAATGTTGCGGGATGATAAAATGTTTAAGTGAAATTGTTTAGTTTGGGTGACTTTTTGAAGTGGAATAAAAACGCTGTGACAGTAAGACGATATAATATGGAATTAATTTAGATAAATCACAGCCATTCGTATGTGCATGAAAAAAAATAGGAAAAAATGCGGTCGCGTGTTTAGTGCTAGTAAAAATCTAAAAATCGAAGAAAAAAATACCTTGCATAGGTGTATACATTTCTGTAAGCTTGTTTATGTGACGCGAGTATAAGTCATATATCCATGTAACATTACACATTTAGCTTCAGCGATAGTCGTAAATTATAATGTAAAAAATCATACTATTATACGATAAAAAATAAAAATTTATTAACCCCACAACGCATATTATACATCTTGCGGCTAACGGGCTACGTCGTTTATTATTTTATTATTGCTTTTGTTTAAATTTCAAATATAACTCACACAAGTGCGCATATTACATTACATAACGTACATCGTCCATGTACACTCGTATAATAAAAAATCAGCAACAAAACAAACTTAACACGTTTATACACGGAGATTCACGAAGTATATTCACCCTCATTTTTTCATTTGATTATGAATTTATTCAAAGTCTGATTTTTGGAATTTTTAAAAGTACTTAAATACCATATTCTCAAACTCTTGAGATATTTTGTATTTTCTCGTGGCGATAAAACTTTTGTAATCGTTTTGTTTTTTGAATAAGAACTCTCCTTTTATAGTGTTAATTATTTATTAATGGAAAATTTTTTAAAAATGTTCATCTATAAAAATGTAAAGTCAAAATTCGAACAAATAGTTTTTCGATTATTAAAAATAATTAATGTTTATAGGTTCATGCTTGGGCTAAAATTCTTTAAAAATGGTTTTACAAAAATATAGAATCCTTCAATATGATATTGAATTTAGTGTTTATTATACTTGGATCAATTTTAAAACTTATAAATTTCATTTCGTTATTATACTAATCGCCTACTACAATTTTCAAGTCGGCCTAGCACTCGTATACTTTTAAACCCATTATTACGGACCTATTATCCTTAATATATATTTTTAATGAATACCTATTAATAACAATATAGAAGTCCTACTACGTCAAAACGTGTAGAGAACAATTATAAACTAAATAATTTACAGTTAAAAAGTGGGGTGTTATCGTTTGAAAAATAAAAGTTTGGATCTCTGAACACCCGGGACATTCCTCAAGTTGTAAAAAAAATTCCAATAATCAGATTTTAAACAACTGTATTTTTGAAAAAGAAAAAGGAGGGGGTGAGCTTGGCGAGTCACTGTGTGTAAAATATCTTTGCGTGTCCTAAACATAACACATCATATAATCTATCATGCAGGTAGATGGTTTACTCAAAAGACCAACTACCGACTATACCCGCATAAATATATATATATATATATATATATGTATATATGTGTATATGTATGTACGTATAACACAATGGCATTTAATTCGGTAGTTTCGCGAGAGTCGGCTGGCCGAGGTCGTCCGACGCAAACAAGAATAAAAAAAAAGAAAGAATAGAAAACCTGGCGTCGCAACCGACGACAATAACACAAGCGTATGGCAAATAATGCAAAACGAACACCACGGCGGCGGCAGGTGTGCGGTACGCGACGGCCGGGTACGTACAGGTGTGTGAAACACGCAATCATTATACCAGAGGTGCCGCGCTACCGCCGGTGCAGCAGCAGCCGCACACCATCGTCGCTCCGGTAGCGAGACGGGCCGCGAGCAGCCCGCAGAGCGCTGTGGAGCGAGTCGCAAAGCCTGGGACCGCCGCCCCGCCGGTCGTAAGCACATTATCGTAGCTGCGGGCGGCGCGGAGGTAGACCAGACTTGGCGCGTTTCCGTCCGGTTTGGCACGCGGCCGTCTCGGGAGTGGCGTAGCGCCCTCTACTGGCGAACCAGGCGGTTCGTTCGGTGTGGTACCACTACAGTCTGCAGCCACCGCCGGGCGCCGAAGTGCCGAACACATTTACATAACCACCACCGCAAAGGCGCCACCGCCGCCGTCCGCCGCCTTCACCTCCGCGGCGCTATCCGGCCGTCGCCAATCGGCAATCACCGTTGTCCGTCCGCCAGGCACCAGTACGCGCGGCTGCGGCTGTCCATCACTCCCGTCTGATCGCGACCGAAATATATTTCATTCTTCCCCGAAAGGAAAATAATAATACGCGGCGGCGGTACGTACGCACTCTCTCACACGCACACGATAATAATAATAATATACAGAAATACATACTCGCGCACGAGTAACACATTATTGCGTTCCTTTATCTGTTCTCCACGTTTTTCTCCTTTTTGTTGTTGTTTGTTTGTTTGTTTTTTTTTTTTTTTTTACTTTTACGTTCCCGGACAGACGGTCACATTAAAAAAGTATATTATTATCATCTGCGGCTCGCACACCACCACCACCACCACCACCACCACCTTCACCATCACCACCACCACCGCCGCCGCTGCAGTAATAATAATAATAAGAAGAAGAATAATAATATTGTTATTTGTTTTATTAACATATCGGATATCATTGTTACACGTACTTTGTCGTGTGCACACTATTTCCATTTTCAAACGTTTTTTTTTTTTTTTTTTCCCCGTCGTCCGCACCTCGGCGGTCCATCCGTCGCCGCAGGTATCATCGTCCGTCGTCGCCGCCGCCGCCGCTGCCTGCTGCCTCGCACGCCAGACGATAAAATAATTGATATCCGCATCGTGTTCATTTGTGTTCACTGTTTACGATCTCCGCCGCACACTAGCCACGTCTTCCGGACAACTCGTGCAAACCGACGTTTTTGCGAACCGGACATGGTCCACGACCACGTTCGCCCGGCCTTCCGGGGCGCAGGCCTCCTCGCCTGATTCGGTCAACAGATCATCGCGACCCGCGCAATCGGGCGTCGATGCGTGGCCCGCAATGGCTTGCCTGAACGTGTTGAAACAGGAGATCAAAGTGATCGAGTCGACGTTCCCCAAGAACCACGACCGGTTCCAGGTGCACACGGCTACCGTTGACGAGGTAATATGCAAGTTCATCGGACCCACTGGGCGACAGTTCGAGATCATCGGTAACATCACGGTAAGCACCACTGAACGGACTTGACTTCTTGCACGCTCATCGTCCGCTTTTCATGATGTACCCATTCGTTAAATTTTTTTTTTTTTTTGATCCATTACCTGCAGGAGACATATCCTGGCACTCCACCCGTCTGGTTTGCCGATACCGACGACTGTAAGGTGACCAATGCCATCGAAAAGCTAGGTCAAACCTCTGGACTCAATAATCATGTGAGTGCACCTATTTGTCTAACGCAGTACTGCTTAATCGACAAACTAACCGTGTTTGTGGATAGACATTGCTTTTCTTTTATTTCTTAAATATCAAGATATACGTTTATTGATCCCTCCCAGTTCCCAGACATACGTACAATACGAAAAACAACTAAATACCTAATCATATTTTGTAGTGACAGGTGAACATAATTTGTTTTTATAATATTATAAATACTTAATACCTATTCTCCTTTAGATTTAAGGTTGAACATCAATAGAACACTTGTAAAGCAAGTAACTGTATACTAACTAATGTGTTTTAATACAAAATAAAATATCAAACAACATACAGGTAACTCCATATTAAAAATTCATATTTTGACCAACTGTTATCTTTTTGTAATTGTCACTAGTTCATATTATTTTTTATTTTAATTCATAATATTGTTTTTTTTTTCAAAGAGGATATCTATATTAAAATATTAACAATTATTTGCATCTTAGTTTTATTTATTAATATTTTACTTAAAAAAATGTATTCATTTTTTTATACATAGGTATTATATACTGAGTATTAACCAATATATAAAAACACAAAAAAACATGTACCTATGTTTATACTCAAGTACATCTGTAATTATAACATGTATGAAGAACACTATAATGAAACTGATGAATTGAGTGTCTTATATTGTGTAGCTCAATATTAGATCTATCTTCTAGCTACTGAAATCTGTTAAAATGAATGCCCTCAATGGAAAAAGAGGAAAGCAAAATTATCTATTGTTTACTTGTTCTTAATAATATTACATAATAAAAATGAAACGGTATATTATTTTGAAATAAATTGGTAGATATTTAAAAAAATAATTTAATTTATATTAATCTAGACTAGTGTAGATTACAGAGTTGGTCTTTAAACGTAGTCTTCACATTTATTTTCATCAGTTTTTTGATAAAACTTTCACTAATATCTTATTGACGAAAATAGTTAGTATAGCTGTACCAACTGTTATGTGTTTTTAAATCACATAGTCTTATAAAAATCTATGAATTATCCAGTAAAATTATTATTAATATTTTTGATTTGATTCGGATGCATTTTTTTGAACAATAAATAAAATTGTACATATAGTATATGTTTGATTTATTTTTTGTACATTTAAACTCGGCATTAAAATGTTTAACCATATTTAACTAAAATTGAAAATATCAGAAGAATGATATTAAGGCAATTTATAAATTATATATAGTATAATAAATTAATGATGGGTTGAACTTAAGTTTTATCAAATTTAAATCTTATTCAAACTCTTAATATATTTAAAAAACTAGTAAATTAAAATTAATTTGCTATTATACTCTTACATTTCAAACTTATTTATGCTCGAACTGTTCAAAATATTTGAATTCAAATTCATACTTAAATTTTGAACTGTTAAAATTTTTTAAGTTTTTTTTAAGAATTCAAAGTGGTTAGATTAATAATTATTTAATGTGTTACATAACTTTATATAGCTAGGTAACCATTATAATATATTTTAATTATATAATATGTCCCTATATATATATTAGAAATTTTAAGGTATATTTCAATCATAAAATGCAATTTTTGTCATAGGTCATTAATCAAGTTGGAATATTGGTTAGTGAACTGTGCCGTACATATTGTTTATCTGAACCGTCCGAGTTACAAAGACTGATACAAATGCCCTCCAGTTCTGGGGCATCAACTTCTACCTCTTGTTCTAGTAAACTTACTGATGAAGAAGATGATGATGATGACGAAGAAGAAGAAGTTGAAGAATATATTCAACTTGAAATGGAAGAATCTATCCCTGAATCTACCAAAAAACAAGTCAGTAGTATACACTGTGTTGTATAATTATAATATAAATTTTTTCTGTTTTATTAATTTTTTTTAATCTTGATTATGAAAAATTAAGGTTGATGATATGGAAATTCAACACTTGGAAACTTTAGAAAGATTACGTCAAAACCAACGTCAAGATTACTTAAAAGGGGCTGTTACTGGATCTGTTCAAGCTACTGATCGTCTTATGAAAGAGCTTAGAGATATATACAGATCTGATAGTTTCAAAAAAGGTAATGAATATATTACCTATTAAACTAAGTCATTTGTTTAAAAAATTGTTCACCAATTTATTTTTGTCCCACAAGTTATAACTTAGGTTACGCATATGTGTTTTTTTTTTAGTTATGAAATTAAGCTTTTTTATATAAGATATTATTTGATATCATTAACAATTGAAAGATTTTTCAGTAATATTTATATAAAACAAAGTAATTATTAATAAATAATGTTAAATGTATAAAAACAATACTGACAATCAAGGTTTGGATTTTATAGCATTTGCTAATCAGTATGGGATATATATAAAAATGGCAGAGTGAGCTATAAATTTGTTTTATGTACCAGAGACTCCAAATATGAAATTTAATTTTGTCATTTTTTGCATATTTGAAATATTTTAGATTTTTAGTGCTATTTTTGATTAATATAATGCTTTATTTTGTAATTTTCATAAATCTCATTTATATTGAATGAAAAATAGTATTTATGTGAATCCACGAGAAAAATGTCCACATTGCAAACATGTCTTTATTCAAGGTATAACTTATTATATATAGGTACACATAAGTTTTTTTTAAATTGTTAACAGAAAAAGGTCATTTTAGTTTTTTTTATAAATGTATTAGTTCATAAGATTATATTATGGATATTAATTTAATTAAAACATAAAATTAACTGTCAGTAAAAGATAATAAATTTAATAGAATTTTGATTTATTTATTTATTTATTTTTCTATTTTTTTTAATGTTATAAGAGCATATTATAGCGCATATTTCAGTACTTTTTAGTGCTATAAAATCAAAATAAAACTCGAGAACTCACTAATGCTGTATGGTATATTTTTTGAGATAACTTGTTATTTGACTTCATTAATTAATTATTGTTAGAGTTCTGAATTTTTTAATTGAATATTGGAAATTTTATTCTTCATAAAATATTTCAATGAAATTATGAAAAAAAATTTTTATTTTAAACATATTTGGTAAAGACTAGAAATTATTGTTGATGACATAGAAAAAATCGATAATGAATGTTATCAACCAAGGATTACTAATTATTATATTAATGGCTATAAATTACGTATAAATAGTTTTATATTATTGGTTATCACTTATAAATTGAGTCCCTATTGGCTATTATTTTTTAATTTATTATTAATCGATAAGCCTAACCAACTTTTAAAAATGTTCTCTTACTGTAAGTTTATGACTATAAACTTTAAGATATAATAAACAATTTTTTTCCATATTAAAGAAATATTTCAAGAAAATAAATTCTAAGAACTTTTAGAACCCTAATTATTATATACGAAAATAAAATTCTGTGGGAAGTAGATGGGGTTTATCATCATAGATTGTTGTGTTATATTTATATTAAAATTATAATATATTTTGTAGGTAATCAAAAATACTACAACACATTTTGTTCGTTATGATCAATGGCTTTGATCAAATCTAATTTATTTTAAATATTTTGATACATTTTTTTTTTTTTGTAGTTATTCTAATTTTTTTCGTAACAAAGTATTTTGTCAACCCTGATTTCTAGGCCCTTTTTTCAATTAAGTGCCTAATGGATGGAATTGATTAACAAGTAAAAACACCAATGGTTCCACCCTTCAGTTTCGTTGTTTGTCTGTTTATTATTATTTAAGGTAGTTAAATTAATATTTTTAATAGAAGAGGGAAAAGAGCTAGAATGTTTTGAACGTTAATTATTTTGTTTTTACATAATATTTTGGGATAACTGTTTATGTAAGTACATAATACTTTATGAGGTCTGTTGCTTCTTCATCGGGCATAACACTTTTTAAAAATGATTAACTTTTAATCAAATATCTTCTATACGTTATGATATTTTTTCTTTTATATATTATTTTCATGGATATTTTTTCCTTGATATTTTTACCAACTATACTTTTGTTTTTTTAGCTTGTGGAGTTTATTATGATTCCAAATCTGCTAAATCTATGCTTAAGTAAATTTATTTGATTAGTGTTTTTAAGGAACTGAATCATATTTTAAAGGGCATTTTTGAAGTTATAGATCGTTAGCACTTTACTGATAATTAATTGTCCTATGATCCAGTCCAAAGAGGTACAATAATATTTAATTAATTTTTTATTATAAGATTCAACATTTTAGTTATTTGATTGTTTCAATTAAATAATGTTTAACACATAATGAACGGTTATATACCATGTATGAAATAAAATTGTATGTATATTGTACATTATAACAAGTCAAACAGCAATGTTTTAATAAATTAATATAAATACTGAACTTTAAACCAGTGACATTGGCCCGTATGTATCATCAATTTTATTTGAGGTACATGCCAACAGATTATAAATATTGTTTTAGCCTAAAAATATGTTAAATTGTATGCATTAAACCCAATAAGTTGTGACTTGTGTTGGACAAAATCTATAAATTGACTTATCATATATTTTTAACTATAAAATTAATATGTTGTATGTAAATAATAAATAACTATAATTATTTAGGAATGTATAGTGTGGAACTTGTTTGCGACAGCATCTATGAGTGGAATATAAAATTAATGACGGTTGATCCAGATTCTTCCTTATACCATGATTTACAAAAGTTAAAGGAGAAAGAAGGAAAAGACTTTGTACTATTAAATATTACATTCAAAGAGACATATCCCTTTGAGCCACCTTTTGTACGCGTAGTTCATCCCATCATACAAGGCGGTTATGTCCTAGTTGGAGGTGCAATATGCATGGAATTGCTGACCAAACAAGGATGGAGCTCAGCATATACTGTTGAAGCAGTGATTATGCAAATTGCAGCTACTTTGGTTAAAGGAAAAGCAAGAATACAGTTTGGTGTTCCAAAAACAATGAACCAGGTATCCCATGCAACATATCCAGTAGTATGTGGAAATCTATTTAAAATTAATATTTAGTATACAGTTAAATAATAGAGATGTTTTTAAAACAACCATATTTAATAATTATTATTTTTATTTTAGGGTCAGTACTCTCTAGCCAGAGCACAGCAATCTTTTAAATCTCTTGTGCAAATACATGAAAAAAATGGTAATCAATTTTAACTCTTAAAATAATTTTTGTTTTTTGTGATATATAAAAATATTATTTATATTTATAATAATTGTTCTAAATTCAACTAATGATATTTTTGTTTTTTTAATTTAGGTTGGTTTACCCCTCCTAAAGAAGATGGTTAAACAACAGTCTTATCTACCTGAACTTTTCATTCCTAACAAAAAAACCTAATAAAGTACATGTCTCATTTGTAAAAAAATTACATCTTATCTTGTTTACAGTATAATATTTATGTTACTTTTATTATTTTGTTTAATTTCTTTATATAATTGTAGAAAATATAACTTTTATACTTTTCAATTTGGTAACCTAATTTAATCCAAGTTTTGAATAGTGTTTTGGCTGTCTGCTGGGCTATTTGACCCGTGACATTATTTTACTAGCACAAGCCAAACATTAATACTTATTGATTATTATGAAAAAAAAAATTTTTTAATACTGATTCTTAAATTGTTTTATGAGTTCAGAGTTCAATTTTTTTTTGTGTATTTATTATATTGTGATTAATTTTGATGTTACTAATTACGGTTTTTTTATGTATCAATAAATGACACACATCAATTGTGTTTAAAAGAGTTGTGTGTGTTGATATCTGCTTATTCTACTATAGTCATATTATTAAAACACCACTTTGTAAATATATATATATATATATAATTATATACAAATGATAAAATTGTTGCAATGCTCAAACAAAAAAAAAAAATTCCCAAACCGCTAATTTAGTTTATTATAAACAATAAATGAATGGCCTTATGATTTGTGTAATACTTTCTAGATTAATGAAAGAATACATAATATTAAAAAATGCATTTTTTTTTTTGTAAAACTTAATGTTAAGTATTTCTTGTATAGCTTAATTCAATTTTGTATAATTCTATGGGAAATTGAAAGAAATAGTAAGAATTTATGTGTTTACTATACTTAGGAGCAATATTTTAATTTGGGGATTTATTTCTTTGATATTTAATCTTGTCTAAAGTTTATACCACAACCATATATATGAGAATTGTACAGTGTGTGCATATTAAAAAAATTGTAAAGTTAATCTGTACATATTTATTATTATTAAGAGACTACATTATTTGGATATCAGTCCATTTTTTGAATGAGCTGTAACTATTTTCAATACAGTTTGTGGTAATATATTATTATATTGTTTTATTAACAAATAATTTAGTTAAATTGAATACCTACAATTCCATTTTGATTTTTAAACAGTAATCTTTTAGTTAAGTGGTTACTTAGATACCTATATTTTTTCTTCTTTTAATTGACTTCTGTATTTTTTTTTATAAATGTATTTATGTATACATAAATAATATTTAAAATGTATTGTATATAAATAACTAAATGACTAGTGTAGTCTTATAAGTTATAATTTTTATTTATTTTATTTTTATTTGTTTTTATGAATTTGCCAGTATACCTATTATGTTACACATTTTTGAGGAATTTCATTGATTTCGCCAGACCTTTTTGTATTAGGGTATAAGATATATCGATTCCGTCAGTGCATGTAGTCTAAAAAACAACCTATCCATCATATAAAAATATGAAATACCTGTATAAAAATGTTATCACCAATTGATGATTATCTACCATGTTAACAACTATAGCAACTAACAATATTGTACTACATTAATCTGGTTAGTTTCGACTTATCCTCGTGGTGTTATACTTTGCAATAATGAATTTCGAAATTGTAGCTGATGAAAGAGAAAATAATTTAGTTTTTATCAAAATGAAAAATTTTTTAAAACAAACTTTGTCAAGTATTTATGTGTGTATAAGTGAAAATGTGTTAATAAAAAGTGTAATGCAAAAATTTACCTAAATGAATCTTTAACGGACATTTTAAAATATGATATTGATCATCAAAACCATGAAAAACTGTCGATTAATGTATTAAAAAAAAATTATAAATCGTGAAATGCTTATAAAAATCCTCAAATTGAAAATATTGAAAATAATTATGTAGACAATATTAAACAATGTATACGTCGAGAATGCAGAAAACGTATACATTCACTTTCAAAAAATCTTGTTGAAGTAATTGAAACTACGAATAATTGTGAAATAAGAACTGTTGAAGGCGAGTCATTTTTAATACATACACATTTGGTGAACAATATGCTGTGTTTTTCTACAGATAATAATCTGCAGAAGGCTCCAAGTTCATCTAATATACGATATTTGTTGATTGTACATTTTCTTTACATCCTATGTTTTTTTATCAACTTTTTACTATCTATGTAAATATAAATGGGCATTATGTTCCATTAGTTTTTTTTTATTATCTAAAAAAACAATAAATATGTATGCATTAGCATTTAGTTTTATAAAATCAATCAAAATGTGCTGAATTAATATTAAATTTAAATTTAACAACAATCGTGGCTGATTTTGAAAAATCCATTCATGCTGGTGCAAAAATAATTTGGTCATTAATACAAACAATTGGATGCAGATTTCATTTAACGCAAAATTGGTGGAGAAAAATCCAAGAAACTGGATTAATAGACGTGTATAAAAATAAAAACTGCGAGTCCGGAATCTGGTTACGAAAAATGTTTGGACTTCCTTTTTAAACCCAAAATAAGTTTCTGATTGTTTTAAAGAAGATTTTATGGCACACTGCCCTAATGATTCAAAAATGTTGACATTTTGTGATTATTTAATTGAAAATTACATTGATGATTGTTCGAGATTTCCACTCAATGTTTGGGCTTCTTTCTCTATTAGTTCTGTGCAAACCACAAACAGTTGTGAATTTTTTCATGAAAAACTCAATTCTTTGTTAACAAAATCACACCCAAACATTTTTTTTTTTTTATTTATACACGTCTTAAACACAAGGATCCAAACAGATACATACATTATTCTTGTGTCAACTCACAAAAAAAAAAAAAATAAAAAAAAAACAATTAGTAAGAACAAAAAATATATTTCTCAAAAAAGAAAAATCGAAGACATATTAATAGATTGTGAAGATATAAAAAATTAATCCTTCTCATTTCATTAGTTTGGCATAATCATCGCATTATATAAAAAATAATATTGTACAACTTTAAACTGTATTTGACATCGTATATGTAAGTATATAATGTATACATGATGAAAAATTGTATCAAATTTAATTTGTATTATTTTGTGTACATAATATTCTATTGTATTAGTTATTATATTGATTATTAATTTATTTTTAATATTTAAATGAATTGTTGAATTATTTTGTTGATATATTATTATTATTATTATAGGTAGGTACATATAAGTAAGTACCAGATTGATGTAAAAATTAGCGAGTGGCGATTTCGATAGGTCCCATTTTTGGTAAATCTATTAACAAATGTTTAACGAAATTGGGTATCGGATAAGTTACAAAAATATGTATAGAATTGAAAATATGTGTCTTCTAATGATTTTCTTAATTTTCTTTATAAAAACCTAGAAATTTGTCATTAACACTTCATTTTTTAAATCGACAATTTATCGACCACCCCAAATTTTTTTCGCAACAATAACAGTAAACTTAAATTACATTAAAATTTAGATAAATAATAAGTTTGTAAAAAATAATAATTTTTAGGGTATTAAAAATATACAAGTATTTTTGTAGAAAGATGTAATGCGATATGTCTACTAATTATTATAGTAATAAATGTGTAACCAATGGATAACCTTATAAACAAAAAAATGTTCATGAATCGAAAACTAAATTCATGCGTGTGATGCCCTTTATCTACCTATACGGATTAAAAATAAGCTATAAACTCCCACCATATCTCAAGGAATCTAATGATATAACATGTATTGAAAAAACCAAAAATGTCCAGTAGGTTTTAAGTCTATTAACTTCGAACGACTCGTAAACAACATCCATTTTAATATATATGTGTGTGTTTCCTGTTATCATGTTGCCAGGATCTCCGAACGTGGCCTGCCCACTTCAGTTTTTTACTTTTTACAATATTTTCTTTCTCTTACAATCGTTTTAGTTACATGTTATAAGTTACCGTAATTAATATATTGTACAACTTTATTATGTTTAATTTGAAGAAAAAAATAATCTAATTAAAAACACATAAAAAAATATAAAAAAGCTATTTAGGCAATGTTACAAAGTATATATAATTATTTATTTAATATTAAATAAATATCATGGTTATTCATTTAATACTATTCTATGGTTTGATTTCAAAAAGTTAGATTAATAAGCTGATACATTTTTTGTTAAAAAAGATTATACAACTAACTGTTTCCTAGTGTCTAGCAACAAAACATTAAGTGACAGAAAAGTAATTTAGATGATATTTCTTTGTGCTTAATTATTCTTACAATGGATACTTGTCAGTACAGCATTTATTGTACATGTTTAATGTTTTGTATTTTGTTTTTTAATTTAACCATAGTAAGTTTGTTTTATACCTAAAATGTAACACAAGTTATTAAACATATAAAGATGACTATAAAGATTTTTTAATATATCCATTGTTAAAATGTACATAAAATAATATTGTCCTATGAAATATATCATACCTGAGTGAACAATAAAATAAAAAAATAGTATGCATAAAGAATAAGACAAATTAGGAAAACAAAATACTCTTTAATTCATAAATGTATAAAAATAAAATCAAACTTTTGTCCTTTTAGAACCAATGATGACATAAATGTCATAACTTAACAATTAAAAATTTAATTCTTAATAATCATATTTACAAAAAAAATTACTTTTTACAAAACAAAAATAATAGTAATTACATAGACAAACCATTAAGTAATGGTTGATAATATTTTTCAATCTTTAATCTTCATATAAAGTAATAATTGTTAAAATAAATTAGGTTTATAAAACTTGATTTTAAGTTAATATCAAAACATTAAATGTTTAACAATTGCTGAAGAATAAAATACTAGTGTCAATAATTAAATTTAAATTTAATTTTTAATATAATTAAATTTTGTATTGTTTTTACATGTAAAACTTTAAATGTCTGTAGGTCACAATATTTTTTTAAAATATCAAAGTTATAAATATGTAATTAATTAATAACAGTCAATATTTAAATTATATTTTATTGTTTAATAATGCTGTTCAGATGTATTGCCTTGTTGATTTCCAATGTATCGAACAATAGTTTCACCTAAATTATAATAAATATTACATTACTTTATTTAAAATAGTCAACAAATAATTTATTATGCAATGTTATTTATACAAATTGTACCATGAAAATCATATTCAAATGTAATTTCTATGTAAAATTGTCAGATATTTATGATATACACAATGATGTATTTATATGCAAGCACATGGAAAATTTTTTTTTAAATTATTAATGGAACTATGGAAGGTATTGTGTTATGACACAGTGATACTAATCATATATGCTTTCAGGTTTTCTGTTATTATAAAATATGTTATGTATACTCTAATAAGCAATAGTTTATCCAATAGCCAACAGGATATCCATTTTTATTTTTTTGATCACAATAGCATTAGTTATAAATTAAATAAGAATTTATTATATTTTTATAATTTCTTATCACTATCTATTAGAATTTGGGAATATCTACACTGTCGAATAATTGTTATCGTTGATTTTAAGAAATAAAATATCTATATATCAATAAACAATTATAAATTCAGTTGAACTGTTCATATTGCTGTGTTTGTAAATTTATTTTCTTTTATTAATTACCCAATTATTATTTATTTTATTATCCTTTTTTTTTTGTTGAACATGAGTAGAAAATAGTTAAGTGGTGTACAATACAAAAAAATTTTCAAATTAAAAAGTGATAACTTTTTGTAGTAGTAGTAATACTTTAATGACTAGTAGTAGCAATAATAATACTATGTTTATTAATATGGAGAAAACAAATGCTCAAGTTAGTGACGGTAAAACAACAATTAGTTTATTAATTGAAGTTGAAGTTGTTGAATCTGAGGTTAGTTGTGGGTCAAATAAGTTAACTAATAGGATAGTAGATGCAACTATTTTGGAGACAGACCCAGCAAAATAGGTTATTAACAACTTATTTTGTGACTATGTCTCAAAAAACGATTTTAAATTCAAAGTACTACCAACGGCTTTCTTAACTCCAAACGTAGATAGTATATACTGAGACAAAACAAGATATTTGACTAAAAGTATATTTAATAGGCGACTAATTTATGGAGAAACAATTGTTTGTTCTTGGTTAGTTCATTCTCTAAGTTTAGGAGTAGTTTTTTAGGCCTTATCATATATTTCAAATATCTTTAGAAACTTAACTTGTTATTGAAAGATTTAGTGATTGGGAAAATGCAATTGATTGTTTCAGTTACCATGGAAATAGTAAAGGGCACAGATATGCTATTATTAGTTTTAGTTATCTAGGGCGGCAATTTTCCACAGG
The DNA here is from genome assembly GCA_014851325.1 of Pentalonia nigronervosa. Taxonomy (NCBI): domain Eukaryota; kingdom Metazoa; phylum Arthropoda; class Insecta; order Hemiptera; family Aphididae; genus Pentalonia; species Pentalonia nigronervosa. The sequence goes on along the minus strand of JACXSJ010001889.1, from coordinate 47,859 downwards.
TTTACAAGCAGAAAACATGTAAATACGCCCCTAGATATATACTGTATAGTATAGCAGTCAGAAAAAAAATCTTGTAGTTATCATATTTGTACACTGTATTTAGTTTTCAAGTATAATTTCTTTTTTAGGAATGCTAATAATAATTTCTTAAAAATGTATATGTAGCTATGCTTTATCATAATGATGGACTTTAAGAGGATGTCACTCAACAGAATCAATTTTGTGTAGTGAGGTTTAATATTAGAGTGAATCGAGTTAATACCAAACATTTTTAAAGTAATTATTTAACAATATTTAAATTTTCAAGAGTTATAAGTATGTAAAATATTGCAATTTAAAATTCTAATAATTCGATTAAAAATTTAAATATTGTAAAAAACAACATACAAACAAAAATTAAGTTTTTATCTTTATGTTTGATAATAAATAAGACACATATGAGTATGATGTCCTCATAAGTCCATTGTTTTAATATTTAGAAAATGTATTTTTAAAAACTTTTGAACACAATATTCTGTTCCAAAAAAGAGTGCACTGGGTGGCAAATGAAAAACGGTCAAGACTCATCATGATGTGTTTCCACCACAAGTAGACTTTGCCACTGTTTGTTCCAGCGTTACAGCGGACCAAAGACAATGACTGCAGCTGCCAACAGTGTCTAATCATAGAACGATTAGACACTGCTAGGAGGTCGAAACATCACTATACAATTCATTTTGATGCAAGCGGTGCGCTCTTATATGGAACAGAGTATAATCTGTACAATTGGTTTATACCAAATATATCTTGTTTAAATAATCCAATAAAATTTCTGTAATATTTAATACTTGAGAGATTTTTTTTTGGGATTTATATATAATAAAATAAAACCTAGTTGTCGAATAAGTGTCAAAGTTTCCTGATGCCTTCGTTCTTCTGCACGCTCTTGGTTTGCTGCAATTTTTAATAACGTCTTTTCTTTTTGGTTGGCAATCTCTCTTAGAGTTCTTGTCAACAATGTATCCTGACTAGTATCAGGCTCCTTCGGTAGTAGTTTAGGAACCATCTTTGGCTGTTTAACAACCTTTCTTAATGTTTTGCCATCATAAACGTGAGTGTTAAATTCAGTTTCATATAAATCTGTGAATCAAAAATTATTAGCAGTAATATAGTTGATCTAACAATGGTTAACTTACTATCAATAAAATGTGTATCACAGTTTGAATTATCACTGTTATTTAAATTATCTTCAATAATTATGTTATTTGTGGACATATCATTGTTTATTCTATTCTGTCTAAAATTTTTTCTTCTAAATATAGTCTTATATCTTAAACAAACATTTTATTTTAAATTAACTTAATTATTATTATTTCCCAACTCATATGACATAACAATATATTAATTATACCTATTTAGACATTGCTCAGCAGTTCTAGTGATATTTAGTATATTGTTTATGGCATTTGCTATATGCTCAAACATTTTTAATTTAGTTCTGAATGTTCTCTCCAGTCCAACTTTAGAAATGTTCTTTTTGTACAATTCCATTAGTAGCTTAGTATCATCAACGCCCCATTCATTCATAGATTTGATTGTACATTGACCTGAAAAATCAATCATTTATTTTATGATTTCATGAACATTTACAGATATATCAGATTTATATTTTTTAAAAGTTGGCAATTATAACAAAACCAAAAAAAATAAATATATTCTTGAATGTAGTATTTTACCATTAATTCCAGAGTTTTGTCCATTATAATCATGATCTGCTGATACTGAAGCTGTCACATCATTTTGAGATCTTTCCTCTTCATTTAATCTCCTTTCAACATTAGATCTAGACTTTTGTAATATTGAACATCCAACTTTTCGTTGATTTACTACAGTCTTATACCTAAATAAATTTAGTTCTTCCATACATAACATAATAAAATTCTATTATAAAAAAAATTAATTATAACTAATATACCTATTTTCACATTGATGAGCACTTCTAATGATATTTAATTTAGTAGATATTGTTTGTGCTATAAATTTGAACATTTCTCTTTTACTCTTAAATTTTTTCATCGGTCCTACTTGAGTAACATTTCGTCTATACATATCCAAAAGAATCTTTGTTTCATATTGACTCCATTCTCGGCAATTTCTTTTACCTGTATAAAAACCAATAGGTAATTACTTTTTATATTTCTAACTCAACGTCTTCAATTAAGACATTATAATAAAATACACGTTTTTAATTGTTTAGAATATATAAAGGTAACATAATTATATTATCAATTTAGGAGTTAATAACAATATTTTGATATGCATTCTACTTCAATTAATCTAATTTAAAGTCACTTGGTAAAGGTCAGATGTATACATTTCTTGAAATAAAATTATTTAATTTATTGTGAAGCGTAAAACACTTTTTGAGCAACATTTTTGAAATTTCAATAAATCAGCCAAATAAAAGAAAAATTTAAAAATTTAATTCCATCACATTTAAAATACATTTCAATTTAATTATATTAAGCATATGTCACACTCTACTGAACACATCATCGTATAAAAAATTTTCTGATCTTAGGACAGCGACCATGAATGGCTTCCAAGATAATGTGATATTACACATTGTGACCTGTATGGGGATATTTGAAATGACATGTTAATGCAAATAAACCTTGGAAATTGCTGATTTGAAGATGGAAATTGAACAGGAACGTTAACGACATAATGCTCCTAAATTTGCCGGATATTCGCCTGCAGAGAGAGACAATAGCGATATACATATACTAGATGTTATTTTTAATTATTAAATTGGAATATATTTTGATGTCATGAACTAAAAACTATGGCTGATATATGAATTTTAAAAAACTGAGCAATTTAAGTAATACTGAAACATTTATCATTAGGTCTTGGAACTTATTGAATAGTTCAAAAAATTGCTAAGTAAGATAAAAATTTGTTTTAAGTTGTAATAAACTTAAAAAAACTAAAATAAATAATTTTTTTTTTGTATATATTAAGATTGTTATGAAAATACATATTTTCTTACAATGAATATTTTTTTTATGTATATAACATACTATATTAGGTAAAAGTTAAAATATTTCTTAGAATATGGATATGGATATTTTTTTTTTCATTTAGGAACATTAAAATAAGAATTTTATCATCAAAATGTTTTTTGTGCAATATTGAAATTAATTATTATTGATAAATAAAAAAGAGATATTTAATGAGGACATTCAGGTTTTTTTTAAAAAAAGTTTCCTATATTGCACCTTTTGCATTCAATATTTTAAATCAATATCCTCATCTTTATCATTATCTCCTAAAGCAATCATTACAATATAGGATACTTTATTTATTTTTATTCTTGATTAATTGGCAGCAGAGGAGGCTCTGTGTGAACAATACTATTCCACTGCTGCAATCATTTATTGATGTATACAAATTAGATTATAAAGTACACTCAAATATAATCTGCAACAAATGTGTTAAGTAATAATAATTTAATACAATTACGAGATTCTTTGAGAATATCAGTTTCAAGTTGCAGTGGTTCATCTTGAATAATATTATTTTCATATGTTTCAAATGGTTCTTCAATGACAAATATATCTTTAGAATCTGAAAATTAAAAAAAAATGTATTTGCTAGTTGCTACTTAGGGATCATAAAATAAAATATATTATTAATTTATTTACCAATCTCAGTGTCTCGTTTAACTAGATTTCCATTACACACGTAATACGTTTCCATAATGTGGATTCATAAATCTGAAAATTAAACGAATACTAGCATCGCCCCGTAATAGACGTTAAAATGAAGAAACTAGTACAATACTAGAATCTCAACACAATTTAAAATTTTCTTTAGCGTTATCAAATGAATACTGAACATAATATTTTGTTCACGTTATCACAAAATACATTTTTAGGAGTTATCGCATTATGTTATCGTATGATAATAATAGTATTAAATTCCAGTGATTATGTACAACTCACCTTACGGAACCACAGAACAATATACTTAACTCCGTCCAGCTTCTCTGAAAATGTTAACATTTGAGGTTATATTTGAAAAACGTTGCGTTTTCTTATCAGCGGTTTCGATATCCTTGTAAAAATTATTCTCAATTCTCATTAATCTCATTTTTCCTAAAAAATTTTATTATTTAGTGTTTTTTTTTTATGTTGAATTTTTCTGTTATCATTTTTGTTTTTTCATCTTAAAATCGTTTTCTAAATTTCTTACACAATTTCTTAGTTCAAATCGTTTCATTCATCATGAGTAAATTGCTGTTCATTCGAAACATTCGTGGCCTAGACGAACCCTCTCTTAGACAGATTATTAACAGTAAGAATTTGCCTTGTGGTACTATAATGTTTAAGTCTGGTGGAGCATGTGCAACGGTTGACTTTATGGAACCATCCACTGCCGAATATGCTCTAACACAACTCAACGGTAAGTATTTTGCATCAGTAAAAAACAAGTTTGATACGACTTTCTTTTAAACAATTTACAGGTATGCCGCTCCAAGATCAAACTCTTGCTGTGGAACCTTACAATGGCTTGCATAGTCAAATGGTGAAAAAAGCAAGGTAAGTCATAGTTGTATTAAACTTATTAGGCGTGGTCATCATAGAAGATAAATGCCTATTTTTATAATTAGTGATAATAATATCCATATAATAATGAACTGGTACAGTTGATAATTATATCAAACACTCTTTTATAAAGCTATATTATGTAATATTTTCAATATTTAAATGCTTATTAATTATTGTTGATTTATTCAAAGATTATTTTTAGTATTTTTGTAAAATATAACGATATTATTGAACTACCTACATTAGTATATTTCTTTAGTATAATTTAAGTATTCTAAAACCAAAATATTTTATTAAATCTCAAAAGTACATGCTATAAAAATAAATGAGACAGAAAAAAAGTCATTTTTATACACATCCATAAAAAATTATACATCCACAGAAGTTGGTCGGGATTGTAAAATAATATCAGTTTATGACTCAAGTCTAATCTCAGACTTGCAATAATAAGCACAACTATTTTCTTATATTATTTTGCTTCATCTTAAATTAATGTTTTGTAATATATTAAATATTATTAGTTATTGAACATCAATAGTAATAAAGAAATTGATTTAAACTTCAACTGTCTAATATTAATCATTATTATGTGCCATGCTTATTATTTTGTAAATTTATTACATGTTCAACTAAAAATAAAATTAAAAATTAAAATATTGTTAAAATTTGGAATTCAGTGGTATGATTCTAAATCAAACTTGAAACTTTAATGGACAAAAAAATGATGAATTGATATGTTTAAGTTACACATTAGCTTGCATATTTATTTTTATTTTGAAAATAAGTTGTTCAATTTTTAAATATCGTATACTTCAAATCTTAAATTGGAATAGTATTTTAATGGAGTAGGTTAGTGTTTATATATTACAGTGAATCTAAGTTTTAATCTTAACTTTTAGTTATTAGACCAATTTAAAATGTTTTATCTAACTGATATTTAAACATGGATTTTGTAAGTAAATACCAGCTTATTAGTCCCATATCAAACCGTTGACTTACTGAAAAAATGTCAGTGAGCTGCACAAACTTTGAGCTGATGAAAAATGTATAACTAAAATATTACTAAAATGATTAACAAAATGCTTAGTTTACACTTCTTTACCTTATTTTAAATTCCAAATATTAAAGATAATTAAAAAGATTCCATTTATTAATAGGTACAATCTTTTTTTTTATTTTTTAATGGTTACTTGGTAAGTTACATGCTTTAGCATTTTATTGATCAATAAAAATACTTTCCATACTTGACCGCCACTGACACTGTTGGCTTTCTTGTTAACCCTACAATGCATATTGTTGCTTCAGGGTAACAATATGCATTGTAGGGTTAAGACACATAAACGTATTTACACACAATTATGCGTCGACCGTACAAACATTTTCACATCGAACGACATGAAAATCTCGTACGGCGATTACACGGTGTTCGGTAGTTACAAAATTATTTCTATATGTTCTGTGTCCCGCGCCAACAAAAGCTATATTTCGAGCCGCGTTCACGTCGCGATTCCACGCGATTACACATTTTTGGGCGAAATTGAAATCGATGGTCGTCGTGTTGTCTTTTCTGTGTACGTGGTTCTGCGCTTTTGTGTTTTGGAGGCATGTTCATTATCGTGGTACATCTGGAACATCTCTTCGTTGTTTCGTATTCGTCCGTGTCGACGACATCGCGTTTGTCTCGCCGACGACGAAACGCCCGTCGTAAAGAACAAACGGCGGGTTTGGCGTTACGTCCGAAACTCACACCGTCCGATAGAGATCCGTCTCCGAAGCACATCAATATTTTTTTCTTTTTATCCGACGATAATTTTAACATTTCGTTCACCAATGCGTCTTCCGCCCGAGATCGGATGTGATGATGTCGTAATCGATGTTCGGTGTACGCCATCGAATCTCCGTAGTCCGCGTGTACTTACTTCACTGGTTATTTTTATTTATTCTTCCGAAATTCGTTTGCGGTCCGCTAACAAATCTCGTTCGTATTGACCGACGAATTTTTCACGACGACGCCGTATCGTTCTTTCTCGGAATTTTTGTTTGTTTGAACCGAGCCGATTTCAACACGAAATTACGTTCTGTTGTATTATCGTTGTCATTATTGCTGTTCGGCACATAACAAGCTCCCACGTAGTTGACCACTCCGGGATCGACGCCTAAACATCCCGCGTATTATTTAACGTTGGTTTCCGTTGTTGTAGTTTTAGTTTTTTTCGGCATTGCCTTGTTCTTGGCATTGCCATTCGACGGTGTTTGTAATTGTTCCATAGCTATAGAACTGTACCGTTCCGTCCGTGGTGAACGACATGGCAAATTGTCTTTCCCGGGAAGCCGTTGTATCGCGTTAGTTTCTAAATCCAATTCTCCGTATCGTTTGTGATCCAGATGGAAGTAACGCCACCAATACGTAGGCGCGGTGCTCATAAACTTTTCGATGGTGATTTTTTCCAATTTCGTCGCACACAAAAGTTCGTGTAAAGCTCGACCATTATATCGGATATGTTTCGGACCGGGACGAAACACGGGAAAAACCGATAGAGATTTGTGTTTGTTTTTCGCGAACCACAGACCTAATCTGTACGCGAGTGGTACCAGAGCCCACCAAATTTTGTCACCGATTACGCACTCCGGATCAAAATCTCGTAAAAACTCGGTCGTTTCCTCGCTTCGAGCTTCCGAGCGTGTACGCGAAAACAGATCCGCATACACGCGCCGTCGCCAAACCGATTTAGATTTATATTTGTTCCTTTGCATCGTAAGTAAAAATACCGCGCGATCCTGTCGAACAAATGGACGGTTACGCAATTTTGCATGGCGGTCTCGTGTTGTTTGGCCATAGACTGTATCACGAAAGTTCTGAGTCTACCGTCGTACCGACCCAATCTGCCAATCCATGCGATTGCCGCAATCGAAAATATTCCTCATCCAGCGGTACGCGTTCTCGTCGTTGTCGTTTTCCTTGTAGATGATAATAGAAATCCAACAGGTGATTGAACGTTAAACGACTTTTCTGTAAATTCTGTCCATTGTTCTTGGTGTAATAATTTTGTGTATCGGTAATGAACGTAAACAGAAGCTTCTACAGCCAACGCGGAAACTTCGGCTACGTCTTCTCGTATTCTATTCCGTAATTGTGGATGTGAACAAAATTTAGTAAATCCGGTACTCACCGTATATGGAACGATATCAAATTTTTTCTCGGAACTCGCAAACCTTCGTTTTTGACACAAAATGCGTTCGGGACACTTGGTGGAACTAGCTCGATCATGATCGGCACGTCCACATCGTTTGCACGTCATATTATAGAAATGAAGTACTATAGTACTGATTCATATTTATATACATATGAAAATCCCCACTCGCACCGAACAACGCATAAATCTAAAATTAGAATTGATTAGTGCTAAATATAGTCCTAGTGTTAAAAAAAATAATTCATGCATTGTAGGGTTAAGGAAACCATAAGTTTGCTTTTTAAGGGGTTTTAAATAGGCAATTTTAGTAGCAAAAATTGTTAATTTGACAATTCTTAAAAAATATTTAATATTAATTTGTTTTCACTTATATAGTTATTGCATAAATCTGTAATTATTTTATTAATATAGAAGAACAATTTGACATAGTTTTAAATTGGATTGTAGTCATAGTATTGGATATCAAACTGTTGTATACAATAAGATTAAAAAAATCGGAAACTTGCTCTGTTGTATAATAGGTGTCCATTGTACTTTGTTCTAAAGTAGTTCAATGTTATAGGTAGGTTAAATTTAAATTCAATAAATTCATTTATTAAATTATTCATCAATTAATTTATTCATTTATGTAAGATAAACGGTTCATAGCTGAGATTCAACAACCTGTATTTCTAAAAATATTTTATTTATTTTCTATTAGTTATACTATATGTTTTGATAATATTTTGATAATATTGTGTAGTTAATAATAATTAATAATAAGGGTTATGATAGTTTAAATTTTCTATACATAATATTTTTTGATTTAGAACAAAATAACTAAAATTGTTATTTTTTGTTAAATTATCACATTTTGCCAAAGTTTGAACTTCTAATGCCTATAAAAAAAATTGTGCAAATATATTTTCAATATTTTAAAATTGCTATAAATACAACTTATTAAGAATCTTGTACTAAGTATTCAAGTTTTTTTGACCAAGATTAAACATTATTTACATTTATAAATAATAAAAAAATTCAAACTTTTTAAATGCCTATAAATTGCTTAAAATTAGTCTTAATATTTTTAAAATTGTATAGTATTTTAAAGAAAATAATAATTTAAATGATAGTAAAATATTTCAAATTTTTATGATTATTTTATTATGAATTATAACAGAATAATAAAAATTGTCATCTTACTTAATACTTAAAATAAGTTACTTCAGTCATTTGTTTTTGAATTATAACATAATAATTGTTTTTCTTGATTATTAATTAAAGTATGGAGAAATTTTTTACTTTTGAATCTCCAAAGTACATTAAGATTTATTTTTCTACCTAAAACAACCCTCTAAGTTGAAAAATCAAGTATTTTTACTGATCCAAATAGCAATGACAGGCATAAAAACACATTCTTAAGAACACATTGTAAAACCCATACATTCATTAAAGCCACTTAGAATCTGTAATTTGGGACTTCGCTTTGAAGTAAAGTAGATTTTAATTGAAACACTTAAGTGTTTCTAATCTTTGAGTTGGTTACTATGTAATGGATGGGCCAAATTGAAATTCAATGATTAATAAAATGTATATTAATGTATGCTATAAACAATTCTGAGGTCTCTGTTTAGCTACTGTTTTAAAATATATTCTAAAATTATAGTATAATATATTTATATTACAATAAATTGCAATTCATTACTGCTATAGATTACACTCATTTTTGCAAAAAATATCTAATATATTTGACTATAAAAATTGTTATCAAGTATTTTATTAACTTATAAGTTATTTACCAAGACCAAGGTACCCGTAATAAATTAGTTACAATTAGTTAAAGATTTTTTTTTAAAAATTTAAATTGTGTATAAAAAATAGTAAATTTAATTTTGAAAAGTTTAGTTTATAATTAATATATTTTCTTAACAAAATTATTTTAAATATTATCTTATTTCGTTAAAATGTAAACTTTAAATAGATATAAAAAAACTGTGCCTTATGTTTTTTTGATATTTGTAATTATTATGAAAAAATTATTGAGGAACCTTGTACCTGCTACCTATATAGAAAATATCAGGCATATTGACCAAGTAACAAAATTGTTATCAGCATAAATCCAAAGAAAAATAAAAGATATTTAACTATTTCAAATATATATAAACATAAAAATGAGCTAAAATATTTTATAAAATTATTTCACTTTTAAAAAAAATGAGTGTAATAATTTGTAAATGTATCAAGTCTATTCATTTCTAATGTACTCAATTAAATAAAAAATACAAAATCAATTTGGCCGAAAACTGCTGTAATTAATCCAGTTTTCCCGCGGTTTTTGTCAGCTTTTCTCAATTGTTGAGAAAAATATCGAGATTTTTCAACTTTTTGTGTTCAAAAGTACCAATTAGTTCAAATGTTTTGTTTAAAGCTCTGTTAATCTTGAATATTAAAGCAATGTTTCTGTTCTACAAGATTACAAGTCGTCTTCAGATGAAAAAAAGTTTTAAAGCCATTCGTCGAACTGCTCAGAATATAACATTTTCTATGCTCTAACTAAATATTTTGTTTTTCGATTACATACAAATATGTACAATTAATTTTATGTGCATATGTTACACGTAAAAAGGAAACAAAAATATAATTTTTTTTATTAAATATTGAATTTGTACAATCGTATCTTACAAGTGCTTTTTTTTTATTAGCACTTTATCTGGATCTTTGGTAGTGCGTTTCATAAACGTCGTACGCACGAGTCTGTGAATCAAAAATTAATTTCTTATTATTATCTATAATTTATATAACTATTCCGAATTGAATTTACCAAACTATGTTGGACTATTTGTTTTTTGTTTTAAAGGCTGTATTTTTGTAGGTTTTCGTAATTCTACTATAAAGTCGACGTTATAAAATTAACTTATCAGTAATAAGTTATCACAAATATGTGGTGCTGATCCTACTTCTCATATGTTAGTATTGTACAGTTTTAACAATTTAAAACAATTTATCCATGTTAGAAAACATAATGGCAAAATTTTAGATTCTATAATATAATTTATTGTTATTACTTTTTATTGGCATTAAGATTATTTTGTGCTAAATAGATATTCCCAAATTATATTTGAAAACGTTATTAAACAAATTATCCACTTATTTGATGATAATACTTTGTATTTTTAATTGTAAAAATGTGTATGCATTTTTTATAATTTTTATTTTAAGCTTGAGTTAAGATAATAATTTAATTATAATATAATTTTGGTAAAAAACGTAACAAAATGACGAAGCTTTTAGATTCCTTTTTGTGAATAATAAGATTAATGTAAATTGGATTGTTAAAATTATAAACTGTTGGAAACCTTTTGATTGAAAATATTTAAAAAGAACTCCAAAATAACGTTAAACTCGATATAATAATATTATTTTGGAATATATATAAAAAAAATTTATTATGCCAATCAATCAAATATATTATAATATTAATATACTACAGTAGTACAGTTTATAATATAATACAGAGTGATCTATTTATTGTAAGACACTTATTATTTCAGAAATCCCGTTTTTGAAATTATTTTTCTTATATAATTTTATGTAGTTACAAAACAACATTTTTAGAAAAAAATGATATTTTTTACAATTTTTATCATTATTATTTATTAAGTTTTTTACTCTTTTGAATGACAACATACACTTTAATTTTATATTCACAATCTACTCGTTCAAAATTCGATTTTAATATTTCAAAGAACTTCAAAAAATATTCTACTTTGGAATAAGGAATTTAAAATGCACGCTATTATTAATAAAAGTAAATCATTTTAAAAATGATAACGATAAAATATAGTTATTTTTATTTTTAACGACTTAAAACTATGTAAAATAAGTATTTTCAAAAACATTAATAGTTTTTTAAACAATACGTGTCTTACGTTAAATAAATCACTTAGTATATTAACCATAATATCACTAGCTTTGGGTTAATGGTTAATATTGGAGCAAGTTAAGTTATATTTACAAATTTAAAATTTGGAAAATCGTCTGTGTTTATATGTGTTTATGATCTTAATTTTAAAATTATAAATTGTTTTAAATAGTTTATTTAGAATGGTTTTATATTTATATTGGTATAATATTTTATATTTATTGGAAATAAATAAATAAATTAATTGATTTAAAGAAATAGTTGTCTTGTTATATTATACTTAATTAGTGTATTTGTTTTTTTAAACATTGATCAAAATGTATTCTATATTCTTATAACTTATAAGTGTTCATACCAAATTTGACTGCGTTCATGTTTATAATGTACTGTATAGAATACACAGATAGTAAATAATATAGTTTATTGAATTGATATGTACTTCAAATTTATTTATAATTTATAGTAGATACTATAGCTGTATTACCTGGCGTTGCCCGGGGATAAATAAAACCAAGATGGGCCAATCTATCTACGATGGATAGTAGGTAATATAACTAATATATAACTTTTTTTTCTTACATGTACCTAATCAATTTCAAGCAGAAATACATGAATATGTGGTTATGATTTTAATATTATTTATAGCGGGTAAGCCACCCTAAAATAACTGATTCAATCTATTATCTAAACCTTCCTTAAATCGTAAAAATAAGTCGAGCATTTTTTGATTCTTCAATTCTTTGCTATACACTTGGTCTTTTATATAAAATGGCTGTTACCCATGGCTTATATTATAATATTCTTACGAACTGTCAAGGATCTCAAGTAATATGTATGGAAAATTTGGTGCCAATTGGTCAAAAATTGAATTAGCGTGTTGTCATTTAGATATAACTCGACAAATAATGTGTTTTATCCAACTATCTCGTATAGTTGATTTATCTGCCTATTTATCCGTCGTTTCTATTTTGCTTCTTTTGAAATATTCTCAATTGTTTTTTTATTTTTTAATATACGTATAAACTTCAACCTCAACCATACACTTTGGTTTCTTATATATAATAGCTGTTACTCAATTTTACATTTATATATTATATATAAAATAGCCTTAATAGTTCAAATGACAAAATATAATATAATGCATAAAATTATAATATCTAATCATAATAACTATTTTATTATCTCGTAAGTGATTGTAACCAATGACAACCCTATCATAAGTATATAAATAAAACAACTTTCGATTTTCGTGACCTACTCTATAGCGATCTATCTATATGAGTTGAAAATAAAGTTATTAACCCTCCCTGCAAAGTCTGAAGGAATCTATTGATATAACTTTTATTGAAAACAGTCTAGTAGTTTTTGAGTCTATGGAGAACAAACAAACATTAATTTATATATATGTTTATAACTGTTCGTTGTTTTCTTGAAAACTATTATTTTATCCGTCACATATTTCACTGCGCGTATATCTATGATGTTTACATACTATCATATTGTGAATTTATTTTATTTTGTTTAACTATTGTTTTTAAAGTTTACATTAAATTGTACATGATAAGTAATATCCCTAAATGTTGACGAAACATTTTAAGTTGAATCATTGATTAAAATATAGGATATTACCTACTATATATTATATATTTTATTGTTGTATAATTATTAGGTATACAATATATTTTATCAATAGTGCCTTTATATATATTGAAAAATATAAAGTAATAAGCCTAGCTAGTACCTGCACCGTCATATACAGGTATATTATTTCCTCATACCCCCATATTGGCAAACAGGCGAACATGCGTATACAAATCTTGTTGTCATACGTATATACGTGCGTATATTATCTATATACATTATACCTATACAAAAACGCGAAGTATATAAACACTAACTTAAACATAGGTTTGTGATGTGTGTTAAATTATTCCGAATGAAGTAATGACCACAAGCGATGAAGAAACCCCGGTGGGTATTATTTCTACATAGGTGTAATATTGCTGTAGGTATAAGTAGTTATATTTTCCATGTAATAATATTACATACTAACTTATTTTATAATAGGTACGCAATGTTGTAACTTTTAAGTACGTATATAAATTATAATAGATATACATATAGGTACGCATGCACAGACATTTTTACTATTTTATTATATATACACACATTAACTACAATATTGTATATAGGTGAAGCGCAGAGGGTCGACGCCGGCGCATCATATTTCTGTCTGTTGTGTTGCCAAACGTGACAATGGAATTCGATGTGTGCGTACATGTGTGTCGGGGGTCGCGTATTTTTGAGAGACGGGCGTGCAAGGGGGTGAGTCGTATGCTTTGTGGTGGGGTGAAGAGGAGGGGTTGGGCGTCAGCAACCCTTCGGCGGACGGCGCGCGCGTTTAATCCCCGCGCGACTCGATCCACATCTGCGGCCGCCATCTTGTTTCTACACCCCAATCGGACGCGCGCACGCACATACCGGTCGCGGACACACGACGACGGGGAAAAAAATTGGAAATAATAATAATAAAATTACACGTCGTTTTCACCCTCCTCCGTTGGGTTATGTGCGTGTGTCTTTCCTGTATACGTTTTTCCTATTTTTTTTTTTCCTTCTATTTCGACCCCGTGCCTCTTACGTATTATAAATAAATACCCACGTATTTATCATATAACGGAATTAACTATTATTATTAAAATAGGCATATCGTTTGTGTAAATACACACGTGTACCTATTTACACGTTTCGTCCGGAAATTTAAATACACCAATATACTATATGACTGTACACTATATTTATAAGTTTATGATGTGGCGTTATAAAACGCTCTATTTTATCCTCAACTAGAAATCATGTACACGTACAATTGGTGTCTGCTGTAGCTCATAAGTGTGCGCGTGAATTCCATTCGAGATTTAAAAAATATGCTTGGTATATTATAATTTTCAATTAATAACTTCATATCTATAGGTATTATACTATGTATACAACATCTGTGTGTAATAATATCGTATTAACTCTATGTTGCTCAGCATGGATGGTTTTATAGTGATGTTTTCCCTCAGTGGTTCGCATATTTTTGTATACAATGCTGCGAAAAACGATAAAACGCCATTTTCCGCTCTCAGTGTGTTTACAATAAAAGTTCTGGGTTGTGTATACATGTAATATGTAAATATGCAATATAAATTTAGTGAATTTTAATGACGTAATTTTTGTATAAACGTATATGTTTAATGTTTATGTTGTATATATAGTGTTCTAAACTGTACATACTCTATAGCAACATGTATTAATTATGTAATCTACCAATTAATATCGAAATATCGTATGTTATTGATTAACTTCAGACTTGAATGCTTGACTTATAAACCTATTCTATTTTACCCTATGTAGACCAAAAACTAATGATATAAACGTTTCATTTACGTAACTCTCTGTTATAGCCATTAAAGGTAGAACATAGGATTATACATAATATTATAGTACAGTATATATATATATTTAAAATACAGTCACGTTTTTGTATTCGAATCGAATATGTTTTAATCCTAATAGGAACATTTAATTAGCGTAATGTAATTAAAAAAATCCTTTTAAATTTTTTATATCATTGAACTCATTTGTTATTATTGCAACATTATTTTTATAACTGTATATTATCGCATATAATTTAATATATGAATCAACTCCTATACTGATTAGGTACTCAATAATTATTATTCCGTCATTAAATAGTATACGTGTTATGTTCTAAAAGGTAAAGTTAAATTATTATTATTGTCTTACCATAAAATATACAGTTTTTATATATATATATATATATATATATATATATATATAATATATTATTTATATAGATCTAACACAATATGTTTAAATAATTATATAGCAATAAAAGTATTTATAATAATTGTTTGTTAATTTAACAAATAAGTATGGATGGATATGAATTATGTATTATAAATCATCGAAGACACTATTTCCCCAGTTAGTCAGTTTAATTTCTATCAAAAACCCATAAAAATATCCGGATACCAGAATTTAGTTCATCCATCCGGAATCTGAGTAAACTTGAATAAATATAGAAAAACTCAAAAGATCGTAAAGGAGTTTTACTAATATTTTGTTATCGATAAAAAAGTAAAATGGCTTTTAAAATGACCTGAGTCCCAAGCGATTACCTCAAAAATCAAGGTATAAGTTTAATGATGTGGACTTTGTTTATTAATTTATAAATTCGATCCAATGGGGCATAAATTATTACTTCAAATTTTCTAGAATCTGTCTAACTTGGTTTTTAATTTTTGACTTCCTATACTTTCAACTTTATATGTATAAACTTAATTCTAATTTTCATCTCGCTAAGCTTTAAAAGTGCAGATATATGTAGTTCCTATATATGAGTAATGCAAGTATGCATGTAAAAATAGAAAGTAAAGGTCCAAGGATTTCAATCATTAAATCGTGTTTGTTACATTTATTTTGTTTTATCATTGCATTGTATAAGTACTATTATTATATCTGTTGAGCTAGGATAACGCAAATTATTGGTTATCAAATTAATTACTTACTTTTATCTATGCTTCAGTAAATAATTGATTAAATAAAGTATAGGCATGGCATAATATTCATAATTCGTATTCACCTGTAGGCTGTATTAACTATGTTAAAAGCAAATAAGATTCGAAACACACATACTATTCTTATAAAACATAATATCACAGAGTAAATGAAATACAATGAAGTAATTAATTAATTAATTAAATTTCAATTATTCAATGGTTATATGATAGGTATAGATACAATAAAATATTAACTCGTGTCTCGTTTTTCCTCTCAGATATGAGTATAAGCGGTACACAGAAATCATATTATTTGAGTTCAATAAATGTGGAAAAATACAATATTATGTTTGCATTTTATAAACTTTATAATTATTATTATTCAAATATAACGTAGTAGGTATATACATGCACGTTAAGTGCTACGACGTAGGTTAGATAATATGCATTATCTTAATTAAGCACATTACTTATGCAAAAATGTTAAATAATTAGCAATATTTTGAACGAAGATCCGTTTAATCAATCATTGTTTTAAGTAGGTAATGGAATAATAAACTACCAAAACGGTATTGGCTAATTTTCCACGTTTAACGCTATAATCATATTATAATGTCAAGTTGCCATATTATACTATCGTCATTTACATAAATTAATTATATAAATTATAAAATATATTAAAATATATATTTAACGATTATTTGAATAATACTCTAAGTAATTTACTTGATTTTCAAACTAAATAATCTTACAACAAATAATATTATTTCTAGAATAACTGCAGAATATTATATAATAACACAAGTAAAATCTAATACATTTTAGATTCTGAGCGGAGTGAAGAATGGTGTATTGATTTTACAATGTTGTGTTTTTTTTTTTTTGTGTCATCATGTTTTGGGGCAGTAAAAGTGCTTCGATTTTCTACATCAGCATCTTATATTGGAGGGTTAAAAGTAAAAAATTCTCAATAGTGTTTAAACGCGTCTGGAAAAACAAAACAAAAATAAAGGAAAAATGAGAATTTTTTCGTAAGCAAAATTTTGACAAAATCAGTTTTGTTTTTCGGTATAACACAAAAAATAATGACTATAGTTAGGTATATGTAATTTTAACCAAATATTTATATTAACGTTTTCTATACACCATAATTTTCGATGTGTTTTGACTCTTTTTGAGCCAATTATAGGCTGAAGACATTTTCAGTAATTTTTTTTTATTATTGTCGATAAAAACTTTTTTGGTTGGTCAAGATACTGAAGATTTAATATAACGTTTGTCCTAACTTATTCTAAGTAAAAATTAAAAAAAAAATTGAGCGTAAATCCACAATTAGTTTTTTATTAGCGTCTAAAATTTAACAAAATCATGAAAATTTGTAGTTTTTTTTATTTAAATAAATTCATAAAAAAATTTTCTATATAAAACTAAAATTTGAAAATTTAACACAAAATTCTCCATAAGTTTTTCTATCTTTCACAAAAAAAAAGTTTAGCGGAAACTTGAACAAATTTTTTATGAGCGTTTGAAATTTGATATTGGATAATCGCCTGTAAACTACCGATTTCTCAAGCAACGATTTTCTTATTTTGTTGTTATTCAAAAACGAATAACCACAATTACTTATCATTTTCACTGAATGTCGAGATTATCATTTTTTATACGTCATAAAATTTAAAAAATATTTTAACTCTTTTTAAGGTATTTATAGACATAAGAAATTTTTGATTTTTTAAAAAAAAAATTCTATGAAAATATTTAAACATTTAATACAAGGTTTCTCATAAGTTCTTATAATAGCAGTTCAAAAATATTGGGCAAACATTTTTTACATGCATTTAAAGTAAAAATGTTGATCAAAATTCAACAAAATATCGAAAATTTAAAAATTATTTTGTTGTTAAAAAATTACAAAATGTTCAGTTTTTATAGCTAAGGATTGAAAATTTAAAACAAGGTTTTTCATAAATAATTTATATTGCAACAAAAAAAATCTAAAAAAATGTTTGTTATTTCGTTGTACTTTAAAAATATTTTTCGTAGGTGCTTGAAACTTTTAAAATATATTATTATATTTTATATGCTTAATGACATTTTTAAATGCAATGTTTTTGGTAAAAATTAATTTAACCTACTGTTTTATTAATAGTAAAATGAATTACTTTATAGCAATAATATCATAAAATACGTTTAGTTATATAGACTGATAGGCCGTCTTCGCTCAGAATCGTTTCTCGTATACAATGTTTTTTATCATTGAATTCAAATTTAATACAACCATAATAGTGACCTACTCAACATTTAGCGTACAACAGAACGGTGTACCCACTTTTCAACTATTTTTAAAATTGAATTATTACAATATTTAAATATTTTTAAATGATCACGTGGTTTACTTGTCTACATATTTTGTGAATACCTATATATTCAAATAATTATTGTACATATTATACTTGTTAAGCGTTGACAGTTTTTAAAAATTATAAATAAATGGTAATACGAATGTACGAATGCTGTGTGCATTCTTAAATTATGTTTTTAGTAAATTGGCCAAGACCCACCTAATATTTGTGCTTATACTTATTTAAAGAAAAAACTATAAATATAATTTACAGTCTGACGGTAATCCATACTATAATATAATATGTTAACTTTTTTTAACAAGGTAAAATAAATTATTGCACACTATATGTATTGCCATGTATGCATAAATTGAGTGAGGTTTGGGGAGACTGAAGCCTCCCAAAACTATGCATTGTTCTTCCAATTCAAGTCTTTATCAGGTACTTAAGTATTTATTAAATATATTTTTTTTATAATTTTGAACTTCAACAATAATAATTACTCTCAAAATAAAAAAAAAAACAATTATTTTGTGGTCTCTAGTTTTGATGTATTTGATATATAAACATAGATGATAAGAATTGTTGTTTTTTTTGTAAAAATCTTAGAAATGTCATATTGACCCAACCATGCGTGTTTATAAACTCCTCTATTTTTTTAATAATTTGTTGTGGATTTGTATGTCGTTAACTATAGTTAGTGGACGTTACGACCTTATGCCCTATGTTTTTTGTAATCTATATAGGACTTAAGTCCTCTTAAAAATGTTGGACTATTTGCGTCTATGAGTTATATATGTATATATATATAATGTATTTAACAAACTAGCACGTGTATACTAAAGTGTTGTGTTCTGCAATTATGTTTGGCAAAATTTTTTTTATTTATTTAATGTGAAAATGTTAATTTTTATTGACAGAAATGCAATATTTACATGTAGCTATCTACAATATCCTAAAATATTCACGATGAGATATTTCTCAGAAATGATTTTAATCATATTTCCTATAAATTCAATTAAGGCACTTTTATCAACAACATTATAATTTTTTATATTGTTTTGTGAAGCGTGTGAATGTACTGTAATAATATATAAGTAAATTTAAAGTCAGGTTAAGAATAATTCGCCTCGTACACAACAGTTTAAGATGTTAAAAGAACAGACAATTGTCAGACCAACCTAGCTGTTGTAAACTAAACAAAAAAAATTTTACATATTTTTCTTCACAGTTTTTCGTCAATCCTTATAGGTGGTGTATAGTATACATACCCATCATAACCCATGTGCCATATGGTGATTTATTTTCCATCTTTCCAACAAGTATATTATCTTCGTCGTTATATTGTATATATAAAGAGACGATGTCTACGTAATTAATTACTTATCATTTATTAGTTATTGCTTATTACAATTTAGTGCTGTTTCTATGATGACGAACAATTTACATGCATTTTGGGAACCATTGAATTTCCAACAGTCATCTTCACATCGGACGTTGCTGCCGCCGCCATACGTATATACTTTATACATATCAACATGCACCCCAATGATCGTTCTTTGAAACTATATATTATTGTATTATGTCTAATGTATGTACCTACTATATAAGAGTATATATATATGTACACACACACGCGCGCGCGAATACGAGTCGGGAGAAAGGACATTACGCACACACACACAAGCATATAGAATATAATAATAGTAATACATCCCTCTTGTCATTGTCCCTCTTAAACTCCGTGTCTGTGAAATCTTGCCCTTTTTCGGTCGAATTTTTATTGTGTTTACTTCGTCTTTATATAATAAAATCACCGTTCAGAGCCATGTGTGCACGTAAACTATCAAAAAAAAAAAAAAAAAAAAAAAAAATGAAATGATATATAATTTCACAAGTAATTTTTTATTTTATTCTATAAACGTATATGAGCCACTTATTCTTTTTATATGTGCTTGATTCTGTTATAATAACCGTGCATCACAATAATTTCGTTATCAGGGGGAGGCATTTGTACAACAAACATATTTATACTCTTTTTACTATTGATTATTATGATTGTATTTGTATATTATCATATATACGCGCGTTTATCTATATATATAATGATATATATTATATAAATTGTAGTGTGGGTATATGGATATAAGATTTCAAAGGTTAACGATTTAATTGAAAAAAACCTAGTTATTTTCTTCTGTCGAATAAATCACAAACGTTTCATTGCCATTTATGGTTTCATTCCTACTTATTGAGTTTATACGCCATAGGTACGCTTTATTATTGTTTGGTACACTGCAGCTCGTATATTATTCTATATATCGGAAGCATAGTCGTCAATACATTTTAGGTGCACGGCCACCCTTATATTTGATCATTTCCTTTTCTTTATTTCGGCAAACGGTTCACAGAATCGACATCGAGTTCAAGGGGATATTTATATTATATTGAAAATATACCTGAAAGAAGCATACCAAACCTCACATATTGGTTAATACGAACGAATCAATGATTCTCAAACTTTTATGTTTTCCTGCCACGAATTTTTTATACGTTTTAGAATTCTTAGAAATACTTATAATTTCAATTTTGTATTTAATTACGGTTCACAACGTGTAATTTTAATAATTTATATAAACTGCATATTTTACTAAATATTTATTCATTTGCAGATGGATGTGGTTGTATAACATGTACATAATATGTTAATATTAAAGTATATACTTAACTCTATTCGTTATTTATACTTTATATGATAAAATATTATTATATTGTTTAAATTCATATTTTCAAGTATTTTATTGCTACATTATTACTTATTATATAATATATATATATTTTATTTTATTATATTTATAAAGAAGCTAAAACGTACTATAAACGTTTTTTCAACAAATTGCCTTCTCACCATAACCCATTAATATCCAGCCTAGCCACTCACATGATTCCTGGAAATCCACTATGGCATCTAAAAAGAAATTGGTGCAAAGACCTTAATGACTGAAGAAACAAAAAAAAATTATAAATAATAATAAAATTAATCAAATAAAAAATATTTATATATATATATATAAATTATATTTAAGCAAAACAAAGTGCGATCACTGGATGGTTTCTTCTCTCACCCTATTCATGTTCTTAAATATATTGTAGCACATATGCTTATTGTGCCTTTGTGTATAGATTGCATATTCTCTATTAAAATAAAAAAAAATATTTTATTATGTGTAATTACGAAGTATTGACTCGCTCGTGTAGTCATGAATGTGAGTGTATAACTCTATTTCAATTGAATTTTGTTGGAGGAATTAATAAAGTACTATATTGATTCGAGGGAGACGCGCTTAGATAGGTATATGTATAATAGTAAACAGATATTCTGTAGGGTTGGATTATCTTTTTAACATGCTATATATAGTATTTTGAAGAAAGTTTCAAGAATGGGTGCCTTGAAATAATGTTATTTAAACAATTTACGGTTTAAATTTTAAGTGATATAATTACGAGTAGTTAGGCGTTGGAACTTAATTTTGAGTAATGTGTAAGTGTAATCGTAATGTAATTGGCTTTTGAAATAAAATATTAATCTACATTAATAAATTTTTTGTCGTATTCCATAGTATTATGAAAAATAATTTGTCAGACTAGATTTAATAACAAATTATTATTTTACATTAATGGTACCTATGCTATTTTTGTATGCAACAATATATTAAATAGTAGACTACCAAAAAATCTGAGGTAAAAAAGTCCTAGGAAAGAAAATCCAAGGCATAAAAAGTTTAGGTTATATACATGTAATAATATTTTAAATAATTTATTTCAGGTTATTATATAAAAAAAAAATCGAATAAATTATTTATGTTTAATAATAATTTGTATCAATCTAATTTACTACATCATTTGGGTAAATTATTTAAAAAAAATTTCTAATTTTAATTACTAGGTCATGTTATATAAAAAAATTGAATTAATTATTTATATACAAAAACAATATACATAAATAATAATAATTTCTATGGAATATAGACTATTTGTTAATATCGTCAGGTAAATCATTTAATTAAAATGTTTATTAATACTATAATTGAAATGTTAATTGTGCATCATATCGTATTCTTCCTTTTACCTAATTATATGTACTGGAATTTTATCTTTCACTTTTTATACTACGGACTTTTGCCGCGATTTATATTAGCATATGAATTAAGTCTCAATAAAATCTTTTAGAATGAATTGAGTATTTGAGAGCCAGGTATTGAAATTTATTTATATTTTTCCTCTAATTTTTTATTCTTTAGTTTTGTTATCATTTCTTTCGATTAAGTTCGGTTAACCAATTCCATGTTTAACAATGTTGGCGTTTTTTCAAGAATTATAAAAATTCACAATATAACACATAAAATAGAAAATCTACGGACTCGATAGATATGTATTTTAATTTTCCTAATTTCTGACTCAATTAGTATAACATTTTTTCGTCGTTCGGAAGTGACTCAATTATTATGCACATAAACATTTCAGTGGGTATAATTATAAATACATACTATGCCTATGTTATTTGATATAACTGAAAAATAAATTAAAAATGTTAACAACTAAAATTGTTTTAAAATATTTAGTTAATCCATAACGTTTGTGCTAATACTAATGCTGTGATAATTAATTTTTTATCACGAAGGCATTATTATTTTGAAAAACATCTTATTATTTCCTTTCAATTAAATTAGTTACATATCGCACTTTTTAAAGAGAACAAAAAAACTCATTACGTTGAAATTTAAATTATATACTTATGGATATAATATCACTATAATCTATCTATCATATTCATATATTTTGTTTTATTTGCAGCTTTATTTGGGTGTACATATTGCGATATAGGTAATAGGTATACACACGCACACTCGCGCATAATATAATATTATATCTGTACCGCAGTATGTGTCATGAAGATGCTATTAATCTTTTATTCTCTATATAATCTTCTCCTGCATGTAAAATAATATTTTATATTGTATCTGTTAGTGTTTCTATAATGCCAATATTCTCGAAAAATAAATTAAATAAGTTAAGCTATAGATGCAAGTTACTTTTAAAAGTTATTTTCTTTTTCGTTATATAATTTATTGCATACAAAGCAGTAATATTATATTGACTTGTTGCACGCATGAAACAAATGAAAATGGTAAAAGAATGCTCTTTTTATCAAAAGTTGTTTTTGCCACAAGTTGCATCGATTATTTCGTATATGCGTGAAATAAAATATCAAATAGTTATTGTTGGGGTTGTTATTTACCATTGTCGAACCTGCAGTTTGAAATTTTATAGGTGTACTACGTAAGTATATCTTTCGCACGATGTATTGTAAATAAAGTATCTAAGGTATTTCCCGGCATTTTTCCAATCAAATATTGCATTTGCAATCCAAAAACTATCGTAAGTTCACTACTGAATTTTATTGATTTCAATATGTATAATTATCGGTGATATTTATAGGTAATATAAGACGCGTATTAAAATTGTTTTTTATTTATCGATTTATGGGAGTATATATAGGTTTGTATCAGTGTATTACTATAACAGTGTTCAAAAGTAATCGTGGTTTAAGTACCTAATCAAGTAATTCGTGAAGTGGGTTGTTGCGTTGGACAACGCCTGGTTATACATTATATTATACTCGTCCGGTTAAATATTATAGGCATCTATCATGTGTGTGGTCTAAGTAGCAATAGGTAGTATGTATATTATATGTATAAAAAAAATTGATAATTCGAATAATTTACACACACGTGATAATAACCATTAGTTGTATACCTATATACTCGTTATAACGACCGGTATGGTCGTTCCCGCCGAATTAAATAGCAAACTATCTACACTATAATATTATTTTTGTTTATTATAAAATAACGTCTCTGGCCGTGTCGAATCGCTTCGGCCGCTCCTGCTGCAGACCATGTCAGAACCCACCACACCAAAACCATAGGTCGATACAACGAATATTATTATTATAATATTCACTATCGTATATTATGTATATATAATATACAGTCGCAGCTCTCATAATAAAGCATTCGTCGTTGTCCACATGTCCATCGCAATTTTCACGCGCAATTTCCTTCGATATTTATGCGTGCGACCGCTAAACGTATAAATCTATAAGGCATAAATTATGATATTTACAGCGTATACTACAGTAACCAGTATATAATACAAATGTAAGTCGCATAGTCCGTACCGTCTAGAAAAAAAAGCGTCGTAAATTTACATAATATTGTTTGTGATCCATGTGCAATAGCCGAAATTTATACATAACACGATATTAGTATATTATTTACACATAGATGGTACAGAAGTAAATTTCGATCTTCTTAGAACGCACGCATTCCCACCGTTAGGGGATGTCGATTCGACAAAAATCATGGAGGACGACAGGCAATGCCGCAATGGGCTGCTGTCGCCGTTGCTACAGTCGATCATGTGCACTTAAGCTGCAATCACGGTATCACGCATAACATAATATTATATTATTATCATCCAAGCATCGTTTATTATCATATTAAAGGCTCATCGCGTTTGCGATTTGGCGTGGCGCGGATGCGCAAAAAGTTTGGCGGTCGATAAAATTAGTTCGATTCCAAACTGATATGTACTATGATTTATGATGAATGATCTACGACACATAATAATAATAATATATTGTGTTTAAGCGGTGTGGCTTGCATGCGATTACTGATAATCATATGATCTCCTGCAACTGTATAATAAACCTATAGGTACCGTGGGTCTACGTCGTTTTTTTCTTGGAAAAAAACCGCATTCGCGCGCGCCATTTTATTTTATACTCTGCAGTAGCTTGAAAATCCGTCGGCCCCCGGTTTACCCCTTTCGACCTGCGCTCACCGCCATTTATATGACGTAAATAATATATTATATTATATATATGTATAAATAAATTCGCAGTAAATCATTATAGTAATATTATATTGTATTTATATATTATATTAAAACACCGTCCTTGTTTGTATTATTATATTATGTGCGCGTGAGCGTGTGCAGTCAGTGCGGCCATTGTGTCCCGGCTCAAATGCGTTTTATATTTTTGCTGCATTGTTTGCGCTCGCCGTCCCCGTCATTTGGGTACGTGCGTGGGCGGCAGCGGCGTCGTGCGTAGACGTACGAGCCGACCGGTCGGGCTCGAGCCGGACAGACGCGTCGGGCGGGGGCGGCCGAGAACGTGCCGACCGTGTATATCGAGGGGTCCGCGGGCATACGGAAATCCCTGGCCATTATATTGTATGACGATGTATATGACGTGTGCGCGGGACCTTATATAGGGGCGCTGGACAATCGCGGGGGTGGCAATAATGTAGCGCGCGACTGACATGACAAAACTGGTGGTCGGATTTCGGGAACGGAAAAAAATTTAATACAGAACCGGTACCGGACGCTCCGTTTGGATAATATTGTGTGTTTGGAGGTGGGGGGGGGGGAGATCCACTTCCCTTTACAATAAAATATATAGGTGCACGCTCTTTCTTTGCATCACGTGCAACGCAGCATTGACCGTCGTGGGTACATAATATTATAGTATATAAACTACATAGTAATAATATTATAGGTACGTGCGCGAACGGGATAGTGCAACGATATTATTATTAAGTATCTTTCCACGTGTGACGAAACGCACAAGCCTTTTCCCGGTGTTTATTTTTTCCGTTTCAAACGGTCGTTTCGTCCGCCGGAGACGGTCGCGATACCTACCCAGTGTTTTGACGCGCGTGTTTAAATTTTTAACGGTTTTTTTACACATTAACCTCTGCGATTATCATGTACCTATACAACAGAAATATAATATTAAGTACCATATCGTGTGTGTGTATATGTATACCTATATAGTAATAGCATAACATACTATATGGTAAATCTGTGCACCACACTATTCCCGAGCGATCACTTCTTTTATATTCTCGCGCGGGCCCGACCTGCAGATGTTTAAATATAATAGATTATATTATTATATATATACCTATGTATATTATCTTCGTTTCGTTGGATGTTACATTTACTGGCGTTATTGTTATTATTTACCGAAATAATATAGTATATACTGTGTGCGTGGACGAATATTATGATATACAGAGTGATTCAAAATTTATAGTAAGGTCACTTTATTGATTTAAAATAAAGACAATAATGTATGATACGAAACTACGAAAGTTATTTTATTTTTTTTTTTTGAGAAACATCTAAAATGGTTTGTACATTTTATAACTTTTCACAATATTTTAGTACGGTTTTTGGCAATCAATTTTAGAAATGTATAAAACTTTAAATATTTCTCAAGCATAGAGTTTTGCATTAATTGATGTTGTTTAAGCATTAAAATTTATTTAAAAAATGTCTTCATATTACGTTTGCAAAAAAATTATAGGTTCTCATTTGAGTTTCCAATGTTGACCACCTAAAACCCTCCTAATATATTGTAAACAATTATAAAATGTACAAATCGTATTAGATGTTTTTAAATAAAAAAACTTTCATATTATACATTCTTCTGTATTTAAAATCACTCTGTATATAGGTACCTATATACAGAGTATATAATATTGTATATAGGTCCTATATACAATATTATACGCACTGCAAAAGAAACAACTGTAAATTTGGCAATTTAATGATAGTATATATGATTAATATTAACAATTGATTTTTTCTACTAAAGAAAATAATAATATTATAACTTTACTCTGTTCAGCGAGAGAACACGTTGATTCTGAGCATTCCCCCGCGATATACTGTTTTCGAAACAGGTTCCCCTACAGCAGGGTACTGCAAGGATGCGTAGAGGAACCGATTTTTGTTGGTCTGTAGCGTATTCTCTCCTTAGACAGAGTATATTATGTGTATTTCGTATGCGTGATGTACGTTTGTGTACAATTTATTCAGTTTAATATCAATAACAAAAACGAAACATTAAATATATTTACTACCAGCTTCAATAAGTATAATAGGTATACCTAATAATGTTTCGGTAAATTAGCCAACGATCTGTATTCTATAATTTAGTTGATAACAGTGAATCACTATGACTTAACAAAAAATTGATACTCTTCCACATTCCTACATAATGTTTATCCTTAATCTGTTCATGATTATTTTTGGAGTGTACTTTGTTTCAAAACCCATGTATAATACGTACATAAACACATATAGAATTGTTTTATTCTTTTCGTTAAACTTACAGGATTGGCACTCCCAGGAATTCCAAAGAAGAAATATTTAGTAAAAAGTCAATGTATATGGTATAAGATATTAAACTGTAAAAAAGTCTTATATCTAAAATAATTTAAGTTCGATTGGAAACATCAGTAATCTAAATGCATATTTTATTATATTTTGGTGTACTTCTTTAATGTATTAATTTATAATTTTCATGAATATTATAAACTTTAATTATTTCTTACACCGTATAATATATGTGCAAAAAACCACGGTTGTATTATGTAAATAACAAATATTCACTGCAGAATTTGAAAGTTGGGTAACTCCATTATATTCTAATTAGGGCTTAAAAAAATATTTGTTTTTAATCCTGGAACTATATAAATATCACTGTCCAATAATTATACTTGTTGATATAAATATTTTTAAATTACTTACTGACACTAGCATTTTTTAATTTTTGAAATTGATAATGTGTATATTTTTGTATTTCAAACAAATTTAAGGATAATATAATCGTTAAATTGTGAATTAAATAATTTTCATTTATAATAATATTGATTACACTTGACAGCAATTAACTGAACTTCTAGATTTGCTTAACCATATCTTTTGGCATCATTTACCTGCATATTTATATGAAAAGAAAATATGATGTATTAGATTTCAAATTGTCGTAATAAGTTAATTAAATAGTATTTTATTTATAGTTATTATATGAGGGAATGCAATAAAATATTTTATTATAATTATTTTAATAAATAACAATGATTAAAAATCATGGAATCATAATAATTACTAGCGATTGAAATACTGAGATCGTGGTTTTGAAAATAGTTCTGTAAACAGTATAATAAATATGTTTTTATCTAATAGCTGTAATTTTATAGATATTAAATTAAAAAAAAGAAAAGAGATAATCGGAAACAAACTCAATTTATTATACTCCATGTACCTGCGTGATGATTTACTGAACGCATACTCGCCCTTTTTATTCTTTAATAATAATATTCTGTTTCTTAGAATATTTAAATATATTAAAAGTCCATATCTTTAAATAATTCCATTTTATACCATTATAGGCGTAACCTGTATTCCTGTGACAAAATAAAATTCTTTGTGTTTTAAATGGGAATATCCTTTTCTATTACAAGATGTTAATTTGATGATATTTTTCAAATGTTGACGTATTTTAATTTAAATTCAAACAAGACGCTTCTGCATTATCAAACTTTGTGTACTAAAGATAATAGTACTTATACTAATAGTTTTACAAAAAGTCAAAAATATAAAATTTATGTAATATTTAGTTCAGTATTTATCTTACTCCGACAATCTAAAAAAAAATATAAAATGTATTCATTACTTCAGTTTTGAAGTTATCATATCTCTCTATGCATATTTTCTAAACATATTAACATGTGCTACTCTAGTACTAAAGTTTAATTTAAATACATTGACATTTTCAAAAAAATCATCTACTTAACAATATCAAGAATAAAAAAAAGGTGGTTCTCATTTGTCAATAAGAATGTTGTACCGCCACAGGACACTTCTTAATTAAGTTTAATGAAAATTGAAATATTTTTAAATATGGTCCTTATATTAATACTATATTACCTAACTATACTTAAAAATTTTAAAAATAAGAATTTTAATAAATACATTATTAATTTAAAAATAGGAGTGAGGACTCTGAATGTGCTTGGTGAATCACCCTGCAGTATATATTATATATAATTTTGTATAAATTTGCTGCAAACATCGAAAAAAGTTCGTTTATATTAGGTACAATATTATTGGGTATTATATATATATATTATAGTATAACTTTTTCTTAAGACTATATTATAAAGGCTGCCTTACCGTTTTGAGTGTGTCTATGCAGTATTCTGTATTTACTGTATATATTTGATTATCTTCTATAATAGAAGTTATTTTATAATATGTAATACCTACACTTATTTTAATACAAAAAAATAATTCGAGAATCGCCATTTTCTATATATGTGTTGCGCATACAATGTTCGCACGATGAAAATATGCAATGCGCGTATAAAAAAGAATGAAAAAAAACATCAATTATTATACGCACTCAAAATGGCGAATGGAACGGATTTCATTACCGGTCGTATTATATTATATGGCATTTTTTGCGTCTACACACACACACACACACACCATTTATTATATATATTATATTCCCCGTGCATATTCGTCGGATGGACTGTACGATGACGAGTGCTTTGCATATGATATATAGATATATAAATATAAATATATATGACTTGAGTATATTCCACGAGGGTTGATTCAAGCAGGGTGCACGTAACGGGGCGCGCGTGGTTGATAAATGATTCAAAACTTAATGGGAATAAATTTATTTTAATTTCAATTTGATTTTTTTTATTTAAAATAGAATTTGATGGTAGTTTCATTTGTATTAACGTTGGTTTTACGTAAATTATTAACATTATTATACTATTAATTTATTACAATTTTCTGCATGCTCATAATTATATATTAGTACTTGGTAGGTAAATACACAATATATTACGTATTTAATACTTACACGTACATTATTTGTTACACAGAACCATTATTTTAATGTGCATCACTAAAAATTTACACGACTATGAATATTTTTACTCCTTTTCTTTCTCTGCCTAAAAACGCGTCGACTTATAGATTTTTATAGTGTAGCTCATAATTTCTATTAAATCTTATATAATAAAATAATTACAAAGTCAGTGCTAATATGTGTTAATAGGCATTATATACGTCTTATTTCTGTCAAAAAAACTTTTCAACAAAAAACATCTCGATCAAAACCATTAAAAATTAATTTCGTTCTCGTCGAAAACAACTTAGGTACTATAATAAGACAATAGGATAATCAATGTTATTAACCTGTACTTTTAAAGTTTCTGTAATAAATAAAGCATATTTTATACAATATATGACTGTGGAAATTAATATTGGCCAAAAAATAAAAGTGTGTATATACCTATAAATATACATTAACTGATATTATAGTTATATAGATATATAGTATCTAATTTGAGTAAAACTTATCTGTTTTTTATCTGCATCAAATTCAATCACAAATGATTGACGACTGTTGTAAGAAGTATAAAACTATAAATTAATTGATTCAACTTCTATAAATTTAAATATAAATGATTTTTGATACCTGCTTATAATAATTAAGAATAATTTATCAAACTTAAATTATATTATAAATTCAATAAAATGATTTTAGTAAGCCTGTAACTAAATAATATCTTGTTAACACGTATTTAATTATTAGAAATTAAAACAACTTTTAAAACAGTCGTTTCTTAAAACTTCATTCATATTTTTCCCTTGTGGTTCGGATGTGACTTTGTGAATTTTTAATGAATCGAGTATTTTTCAATTTATAATTTTCCACGAAAATTTAAATGTTTATAAATATATGATATTGACTGGTGGCGTCTACACTAACGATAATAACCCTGCATATAATATGTAACGTGTATCGATGTTTTAAGAATAAAGTGATATGTTTTAAGTGGGTATTCTTGTTTCTATATAATGCACATGTTTATTTGACGTTTGTACACGACCTAAGAAGAGAACATATATGTTATTTCTATATAACAAATATGTATATGTATTAATGTATTACACGCACACATATATACACTTCACATGACGAATATTCATTAAAATACTTGACTCGTGTGTCATCCCATCTTTACAAAATAATATGTATATGTATGTCTGTGCCTGTGTACGTGTGTATGTGTGTGTACGCGCACGCGTGTAGCATCTAGATAAATATATAATATGAATGATACAACATTAGGATTTTTTTTCAATGGGTCGAATGCTGCCGAAAGATATTTGAATCTTAGTTGGTAATTTCCGTATTTCCAAAAATGTCTACTGTGCTTTAAACTTCTCGATGCTGTTTGTGATTGTGTTTAGTTGAATTAATTTTTCCTTTTTATAAATATTTTCTATACATACATATAATTAGACATAGTTAGTATAGTATGTATATTGTATACAGATAAAATGTTCACAAAAGTGTTTTTTGTACAATGTACTTATTTTAATTTTTGTATTTGGCATTTAATTGGCATAATAATTTTAGTACGATGAATTGTGTATGAAATTGGCATTATTTTTGTGTTTCATATACTCCTAAACACGTACAATTTTCTACCGGAAACAAATGGCATTCCTATTCCGTTTAAAACATTTAGGCATGGAACCCCGTTTTCAAAATATTTGTTTTCCTCTCAATAACACACAATTTTGTATATGCACATATATTATGGACATATTATTAGGTACAATGTTATATTTTATTAATTACTTAGTCGAGTAATACTTACGTAATAACACACTACTGCTATCGTTTTGAATAAATTTTTGTTCATACTTTTTTGAATGAGGTCATTACGTATGGTGCTCAAGTGCTATAAATTTGGACTTAACATAATTCATTTATCGTGATTTCTAATGAGAATTTATCTACATCATGTAACCCACTTCCTCTGCAGTGTGTAACAACAACAACAACAACACATATATATATATTATTATAATTTTTTATAATAGTACCTATAGCATACTATAATGTACATGAATGGTATAAAATATTAAAACACAAGGTTTGGCGGGATGTCTGATTCTTGATATTGCGGCTGATGTAATCTGGACACAAGGTCTTTTGCCATGTTCTGCTGCAGCCTGCAGGTAGTTTGAAAATCCTGACCTGCTAAATAAACGAAATATTTATTATACTCTCCACGCACAAACACCACCACCACCATCCCCACTATGTCATATATTATATGTTTAATGTATATCAAACGTCATCGTTACTCGTTTGCCCTTGTCCTGTACACCGGTATACAATATATTGGTAGGTTATTTTGTATTTTCATATTCATATAGTCATATAATATAGTGTGTATAAGAAAATATCACATTCTATAGACCCATATAATATTATTATAGGTACATGAATTGTCTTGTGTTATACGCCTTCTGACCTAAATAATGGTATTTTTATTTATTTCTTATTTTAAGAAGGAGCTCAGATGAATCCAGCTTTGGGACCATTCTTTAGAAATATCTTGTATTATTTACCGTTAAAATAATTATATCGTTCGCAGTTTCTAAATATAACCCGTCCCTGTATTCGGCCCGGCGCCTTGTAGCTTCTGTCGCTGACGCTCTTTTCGGATTTTACAATATTATTATGTTCATAGGACGTGACTAGCGGCGGCGGCGACAATTCCTATATATTTATCGACAAACATTTACAATTATAGCCTATTGGCCTATATAATTTATTATTAATTTATTATTTATACGCATAAATTCGCGTTCGTTTATTTTTATCGTCTTGGAATAGGAGCAGTGGACTTGCCGAGAGAAATGTTCAGAGGGAAAGCGTTGTCGCCGGCGTTTTACGAGAAACCAGTGTCGTAAAAAAATAAATAACAAATGCATGCGTGGAAGGTCAAAGAAATGTCACGGCGGAGGAACACCGTTTTGTAGACGGTTGTATAACTCTAATACTTAACTGCAATGTTTTGCTCTGCAAATACATACTGCACACAAAACCCGTTGCCTAGCCGTTGCGTTCACCGCTACACGATATCATGTTATAATAAATTAATATCGTACTATATTATTATGTTTTATTGCGTCGTTTTTATAACCGACACTCAAACGAAAACAATTACTTATCTTACAGGATTTTGAAATTATTAAAACTGCCTCCCCTCAAAAAAATAAATATTGTGGAAAAATTGTACACATCATGAGGCTATTAAATATATAAATATTGTATAATATGCATACACAAGTGCATATATATATATATATATATATATATATATATATATATTATAATACCTAATATTATTACGAGAATAATATACCATAATTATTGGTATATTACATATTATTGTATCTGTGCTGATTGAACCCCCGCGCTGCCCTTGTAATCGGGCCACGATTTGTGCGACGTGCCCGAAATGGTCCGATGTTATCCCGTTCAAAGTATACACCGATAATGAATGGCGTGAGTTTCATAGTAAAAAATAAATGAAATAGAGAAAAAACACCGAGGAAGGTAGAGCGGAAAAAAACACGTTTACGTTCGGGACATCATTCGACGTCGACGGTGGTGGCGGCGGCGGCGGCCGACTACACACCGCCGTAGTTGGCCACACTGCGTTTTATATATATATATATATACATATACATGTATATATTATGTAGTAGTTCGGACGAGTTTTAAGTATTTTTTTCTCTCCCTCTCTGTCTACCGCGGCCCGTCCGTCCGTAACGTTGTTTTTGCGCCGTGCGCTCCGACCAAAATCCATCACATCATAAAATTAAAAGTACATTAATTATTATATTTTAATAGAAATATTAATTATTTAACGAAACAAAATTGTCGATATTTATTGTGTACCGTTAGCTGATGTTTTAGTGGTTTTCGTTTGCTAATCCGGTAATGTTGTAACGTAACTTAACAATAATAACAATAATAATAGTGTAGTTATAATTGTATATTAATATAATATCCGAACAGCGGACGCGTAAATATTATTTTTATATTTTTTAATAGTATATTTTGAAAATAAGTTTTTTTGTCGTTTAATTTAAGTGACGTTGTTCGCGTTTTGTTATAATCGGTGTTTCAAGCGCTCAGTAAAACTCGTCGCCATAGCCGAAATAAAAACGTATATTTTCTCAAAAAATAAAGTAAAAACGAAGCCGATATTAATTATTATTATTTCTCGCTGCCGTTGTCGACGTCGACTTTGATTGTGTGTATGTAAAAGTACCTTGGTGTATAAATATTACACGGCTAACAGTACGTAGATTTTTTTTTATCTTTATTATTAATATTTTGTTTGCTTGCTGTCGTCGATGGCGTAAACGCTTTTGATCGATTCCGAAAATGTTTAAATCGCCGTCGCTGATATATACTTGATATGTTTACATACCATCGCTACCAACCAATGATACTATATAGAATAATATGTTCCGTCATCGCACTTAAATGTTTTTTTTAATCATATTTTTTTGGTTATAAGAGGAAAACGGTAGAACAAAAATATATATTATAGGTCGTCGTCGTCGTCCGCTTTTCTCTTGTTCAATATAATACTATTATATTTTACCCTCGGTGGCGATTTTCCATCACGTTACGCACGCGACAAGTCACATTTTCCACACGTGGCTTACGACGTTCACCGCCGCCGAGACATTCCGATCGTCTCCACCCCCTCGAGAACGGCGCGCTTCGAACGCAGGTGAAGTCGAGGGAAGAAAAAAACGCTTCCCCTGACTCGTCGTACCTGCCACGCGTACGCGATACTAAATCATATGATTATTGCTCTCGTGTAAGGTAAAAATATTATTTACTTTTACACGCTCGTTTCAAACGTCTCGTGCATATTGAATGACACTATGGGCTATGGCGTAAATATAATAATACTATGCGATTTGTACACCTCTTGCCGTGTTCTATAATATGCGCGATGGCACACACATACACACACACACATACACACACACACACACACACTAACCGGCTTCAACAGAGGAGAGTCGTCGCCGCACATTCCTCGTTTGTGCGTGCGTGTAGAGGACGCGCCGCGTCGGAGGAGAAGGGCAAACGCGCGACGACGACGACGACGACCGGCTGCGTGTGCGGCGTGCCGAGTTTTATCGTACGCGTGTAATGTGTTTGTGGCAGAGCGAGGCGCGCGGACGGTCGGGCGTTTATATTAGTCGTCGACGCTACCGTCGCTGCGTTCGAACGGGGATCGATATACTTGGAGTACGCTCGTGGTAAAATCCTCCGCCGCCGATACGACACCTACCTAACCCCAACCAACAAGTACCGTTGGCGGACCCGGAAGAGTTGTAAAAATCGCTCTTCGACCTTCCAGAACGATGCGATACATATGTAGAATATTATAGACTGTTATGTAATGTCATATACTATAGACGGTTGTAGTAGCAATATGTTCACAATACCGGCTTGAGCTTATACTCATGTGTATATTATTATATATTTCTGGTTACAACTTTACGAGTTGGGTTGTTGAGATCGCTAGTGACTCATCAGAGAGGAGGCGGTGACGACGATTGCCAATGTAACACCACATGCACTAATGCACTATACTAATTATTAATATTATGGAATACAGTATTGCGGGTTGTGTATGATAAATGATAATATACTGTAGTAGAGATGGCAGAACATGTAATAAAATATTATAATAATTTACTGTTGGCTGTGTTTTGTGTAACATTGTATGTGTATTTAGTTCGAACCCGGCGCACTGCGTAGTTATGACCCCGAACGACATGGACCAGAGTCAACAAGCCAACCAGGGTAACACTCAAGATTACAACGGTTACGCATTCGGCCAAGCGAGCTCTCAATTCCAGCCGAGACAGCCGGCCGTCCAAAGGTAAACTATTATATTATAATAAACATCTAAACCTTATTGTTGTAGTTCGATTACCTTCTTCACATAACTTGCAACCTAGCGCTATCTTTTCGTGGCAAATTGCTGTATACTATGTAAATACTTATAGAAGCAGACGTGCGTTCTCGAATAAACGAGTAGTATACGGTTTTATTTTTCAATAATTTAGTCAGCGGGGATCGCATCGCGGTTATCACGCGTGACGCTATCGTGGAGAGACCAATGGCGGCCGTAGTAGCGGCGGTGGCAGCGGCAACAGTGGACGACTAGGGGGACCGCCGCTGCGTGTGCGTTGCTCGTGATGGACAAATGAATGAGACTTTTATTCGCAGCTAGGGTTCTTGTCACCCCGCGGAACATGGCGGCGGCACATTAGTTTTTTTTACTCGGAAATAATTGTGTATAAAATTGGGGTGTAGACAAAATTCGAGGAGCGAGAGCCAGCGGGCCCGGACAATTCAATTCGTCGTGACTTAATTTCGTTTCTCCTGCAATTAACGCCGACCCGACAGGTGTGGGGTCAGTATTTAAAATTGCGTCTACCAAGTCCCTTCTGGTTCGTTACAACCCACGAACTAGTAGAGATAAAAAATATTAGATGTCAGCGCTAAAGTTTCCGATGTACGTATATTATACTGAATCGCGGATTCCCGCCAACCTGTTTCCTCGTGCGCACTGCGCTGACCGTACTCGCGCGCCGTATATGCGTTTCGGCGGTGGTCAACGACCGGAAGTCGTTTTCGAAACGCGACTGTAATTGACGCACTAGCAACGGGTATATATAATGTATAACACGCGGGTAATATATGAAACGCGGCGGAATGCTGCAGCTGTATTTTCTTAGTTTTTTTATGCATTATACATTATACGTTCGCGTGTGTCTGCGATATGATGCACACGATTATATTAGCGTGGGCAGTAAAAAAATATAAAATTATATAGTCTTCCGCCCGACCGTTCTCTTTAATGGCCCTTATTTACGTCTATTTCGAGTTGTGCGTGAAAACTAAATGTACATTATAATATACCTACCTTAACCCTGCGTTCGATACCGTGCGTGCGCTGGACGCATTGAGTCGCTGTCGCACAAAGCCCTCGCGTATCCCTGTCGTTTTTAATACTTGTTTCCGGAGTGGTGGTGACCTGTTTGTTTTGTAGTGACTTTTTGAGAAATGCGGTGTACTATACCTTTATAAGTAATGCACCTATGCCGTTACGCGATTTTGCGAGGTGTATTTTATTTTTGGTAGATCATCTTAAAAATAATTTT
This sequence comes from Pentalonia nigronervosa, assembly GCA_014851325.1. NCBI lineage: Eukaryota > Metazoa > Arthropoda > Insecta > Hemiptera > Aphididae > Pentalonia > Pentalonia nigronervosa. Next base: position 10,245 of record JACXSJ010001889.1, on the reverse strand, counting down.
TTACATTTTTTTTAGCTGTTTATTTCAAAAAAAAATATCATCCGTATATTGTTGTTGGCTTTCGTCTTTTGTACCTCGTGTCGAACAAAACACGTTTTTAGAAAACGATTTTGAGTTTTTAGTTATTTTTTTCGGCTATATTTTGGTTTTTAACGTCTTATAACAACACGAAACTGACGATTTTTTCCATGAAATAGAACTATATTTTATTCAAGCCTATTATATTATAAAATATACATTTTACCAATTTACTAATATTCTCGATTTTCATATGGGTGGCTTGGTTAAAAATATTGTCACTGAATTTGGCTAGGTATATGAAAATATTTGTTATTGATACTTCGAATTCATTAGTAGAAGATTATTGAACAGAATATTAAAAAGGCATTATCCTTAAGAGAGTTTATTAAATTTCATATATTATATGAATATTATATCTGTTGTACTATAATATGTATATAAAATACAATAGATTCAATTTAATGATTATTATTTCTAATAAATATTCGTTAATTAATATTTACTTTATAGATACTGATCATTTCTTGTTTTTCGTAATTGTGTTTTAATATTTTTGCTTAATATGTTTATTTAATTTATGTCATAATGCATCTATGTTATTTTGGTGTGATAAATGATAATACATTTCATGATCTTAAAAAGTAACTAATAGTAAACTTGCACTGCAGTTGCACACATATTCTAGTATTCATAGTACAATACATTTTGATCAAAAATGGTAATTAAGTATATAAAATAAAATTAATATCGCCATCAAGTTTAAGTTTATTTTTAAATAATTTATTGTTTAAATTCGATTCATACTAAATTCAAGAAAAACACTTATGGTTGATGATTGTTAATTTATAAGTACACTAAAATTACTATTGTGCATTGAATTAGTCTTTAACCAGCTGTATTTCAATTATAAACAACGCCATTAATCATTTTATCATACATACCTAGGTATACAAGTAAAATTATTTCAACTTTATTTGTATATTATTTGTTCTTACCAAATATATTATATATTTAATATATATTACTATTATATCGTATAAAGTAGTCATTTGATTTACTAATGATAAACGAATCTATTCTGTAAAAATATAACACACTGCCTTTTAATAATACATATATTGATATATCCTTATATGTATTTCATATAAAGGAACTTCGATAGTGTATCATAAATAATCTAATAAAACTTGCATTCTTAACATTATTATTGATTTTTTAATTATTTTAGGAATGCCGTTTGTTATATTATTAATTATTATAATTGCGAATTGTGTTGATATAAAATCTTATACGTCAGCCACCTACTGCTGCCAACTTTTTATGTGAATAAATAGTACATACATCTCACCGCGTAGTTTCCTATTGATAATCGTAATAGTTTTGGACAACAATCTACAAAAGAATCCAGCCAGTATCTCATCTCTTCTCCTCCTCCGCCTCTACAACCTTCTAAGTTCCAGCCAATTTTCTAGTTAGTTTATCGTACTTTTAATAATCACATTAGGATTTGGAATCATTGGTTGTGCCGAAATATGCGCAATGTAAATACTAAGTACAGTTCGTGATAAAAATATGACTTTACGATAGCCTAAGTAATAACAAATACAAATTCATCGGGGTGGTCGGTTTAATATAACGACCTAGTCAGCGTCACGTACACGTACAGTGGCGATGTTTGGAGTGGGGGCGGGGGTGCGTTGAGGTCTATATATATATATATAATATACATCACGTTAATCGATAGCATTGCAATGGCGGTGTCATACCCCTTCATCAACTTTTAACCACCTCTCCGCGCGATTTAGGAGGAGGATAGGGTATGTGTGCATAGATACCTATATATTATGGTGAGTCTTGCATGTATATTCTTGTTGTGCGTATATATATATATATATATATTACATAAATATTTGCAAATAATATACGGAGTCCACTTTCGCGAACTAAAACCGAGTAAAAAGGGGTAAAAGATGAAATAACAAAAAAAAATATAGGAGGCGGTGGACTAGCGTATAACGGCAAAAATAGGAATAAAAAAAAACACTGACTGCAGCAGCAGAATCGATAGGAGGTCGGATTCGCATATTATATTTCATTATCGCGCGTATAGGTATATACATAGTGCGGGTGGTCCCCGTGTGTTTTGTGTTTTTTTATCATCCCGTGTATAATTTCAACTCGCGTGTGCGTGCGAACCATGCACAATGGGGCACGCGTTCTTTCCATAATAACCCGTACAGCGCGGGGGTGTGGATCCTGCGAACGGGATGGACCGGTGGCTGGACAATCACGTGCCTGCGCCGCCTACTATATATGCGTATGTATAGCTCGTGTGTGTCGACAGCGCGTGTGCGTTAGTGCGGCGGCGTACGGTGAAAGGGGTAAGCGAATAATATAACGCGGGGAGGAGGTAATTTTTTGCACGTGGGACGACGCTGCCGCCGCGGCCCGGTGTTTTCGATATGGTGGTTGCCGCCGCGAGGGGATAGATCGTATATTATATAATATTCATTTCCTATGTTATGTTATACCCGTATACAATAACTAGGTACAAAACAGTCGTCGCTCGCCTGTTTATCGTATTTATGATTTATTATTATAATAAATGTGTAACCACAACCTCCGTATTAAGTTGTATCATAATATATATTATAGGCTTAATATTTCTTCTATTTTATATTGTTGCGTATATTATATCCAGATGCATGTAATACGCTTAACTATATTATCTGTGATACACGTTCATCACTTATATTACCTGTGCCACAGTTTAACAAGCTTTATTGTTTTTTTTATATATTTTCTTATATTCTCGTCGTCGTGTGCAGTTGGTCTATATTAAGTTAGATGAAATACTTTCAAAATGATTTTTATCCACTTATTAATTAGTTTTATTTTTTTAATTATAATTTTAATCAAAAAAACTGTTAACTATAACTTAAAGTATTATACTTCATAAAACTGCATTCCTTTTTTAAAATCTAAAAACGCAGACATTTGAACATAAGAAAGTATATATATATATATATATATATATATATATATGTTAGATAAAAAAAATTTACTAGTTATATAAATACTGTGTAGTTTATGTATCAGTGTTTTAATTTATGAAAATCATTTATTATGTATTCTGCGATGTTTTGTCACAATTTAGTGTTTTTGTAGTTGTATAAATTTGACTTGCAAACAACGATCACGCCGAAACGGAATTTGTTCTTAATTTTTTTTATCTTGAAACGTTTCATTATTTTTAATTATATTATTATTATTGTTTGCTTTACGTATGTACAACAATAAAATATATAATGTACTAGTTATAGGTACTCCGGAATAAACGACGTTATTCCTAGGTACTTCCTATGGGATTTTATATTCAGAGTTTTACGCATGGTTTTAATGATTGTGACGACGATGCTCATTGCGGTGGTTAAGAATGCAGAAGAGATTTTTCAGTGCACCGCGTTTCGCAAACATTATCAACGATTCGGTCTTGTCAAATTTACTGCCGGTTGTAAAAACCGTCTTTATTTTTGTCAACTGTCTATGTCTGGTTACGATTTTAATTGCAGAAACTCTTTTCGGCTTGCTTTATTAAAACACATTTTCAAATTTTCTAAATTGTCTGCTATAAAGTTGAAATCTGCTAAAATAGAATATATAAGTATATATTATATGGCAGTATGAAGGTATCGTCGTTTATCATTATTTTCTTGATAGGTGACGCATCAACATTTTAAATTTTAATTATGTCTTAGAGAAAACTTATGATTCTTTCATACCATAGTTTGTAATTTATACCTACATAAACAATATTATAGTTTCCTACATCTCCAACTTTTGGGTTGTTCGACAGAATTCCCGAGTTTTGAAGTACAACGTACAATGTTTCTACACAATTCATAAGTAATAAAGCGCCAGTTTTATTATTATAATATTATGTAACCATATCATTTGTCGATTTTCGAGTGTTATTTGTTAATAAACAATTTTTTAAAAATGATGTGTCAATTCCCTAATGTTTAAATTATTTAAAAACGAATGCGTTCCCAAAACATGCTGTGCATGAAAAAGTAGTATCAAACTTGATTGTAATTTTGGAAATACCTAATAAAATATATTTTAATAGCATTAATTTTATAATAAGCTACTATAATAAACCTATACTATTTTATATTATATTTTAAAATTAATGCTTATGGTTAAATAATTGCATTAATGTGATGAATAATGTACAAATAGTTTAATAGTTCAGTTGTAAATTACAATTAAATGTAACCAAAATGTTGATGAAATCATATTCATAATGTTTATTACATTTTTACCCAGTGTTTTTTGAATTATCGATTTTCCCCAAGTTTTCATTAATAATAATCACAATTCATCGTAAAAATGTATTCCTCATTAGTTTTAATAAATTTATTAAAAATAGATAATATAAAAATAGTATTGTAACCAAAGTCTAATAAATAATTGAATAAGTAGACTGAATGTTCAGAATAAATGTTATGTAAATATTTTAATGAATTAATTTTAATGTTATTTTGGATTAATATTGAACATTTTTAAATTATTATTTAACTATAACTCTGAATAACTATGAATAAATGTTGAATAAAATTAAATAACTTTTTTAAAATTATCATTGTGATCAAACTATTTTACCGTCAATGCCAATTGTTACATAATCATAATCTGCTATTAAAAATTATACTTTTCTTTTAATTTAATAAATGTAGTACGTAAATGTATATTTAGTAATGCACTTCTACGTGGTTTGGAACTGCGCAGAAGTTTTGTATGGACAATTTTCAAAAATTTAAACTTTTGTATGGGTTTATAAAATTTAAATGGCTCAGTCTGTGTTGAGTTCATAACATTGATAGAATGAAAAACCTTTGGACCCTTCTTGTCACAGATTTTTTTTGTTATCTCTGTAATCTATTTATGTATATTTTATGCTCACACACATTATACATACATACACACACATTAGGATGTATACGGTGTACCTATATTATAAATAAGATAAAATATTAAAAATCATTATATCAATGACTTTGACCTATGAGTGTTATATATGTAACTATACTATATTAAAATTTATAATAGTATATTTTTATATTTTATATTTATACATCCTCTCCTTGGTATTTCATAAACAAAAACCTTCACAAAGACATACAAATTCCTACTCTTGATCAATTAGCCAAGTCATATTATTCTTCATTTTATACTAATTTAAACTTTCATAATAATCCATTAATCAAACAATGATCCTCTATCTCACTTACCAGTAACGTACAGAGAAGACTTACAAGATAGTGGCCAATGATCTATTAAGATAAAAAAAAATAAAAATAAAAAATAATGTGGATATCTAAAAAGTACCAGGTTGGGTGACATTACTGAGTGCTTGCCGATAAATGCTAATTTTCTTTGTTATCTAATTTACTTACTATACTTTGTATAACTATATAGATTATAAATATATTTTAAATGAATAATACAAAATGATTATAATATATTATTATATATTATATTTATAATAGATTATAAATATATTTTAAATGAATAATACAAAATGTAATATTATTTATACTATTATTAGCTGCGATGCAGCTTATTCAGACATGGCTTGACATATGCGTGTGAATCCCGGACATCCCCCCTCCCCCGATATATTTTTGATGCAGATATTCCCCCCCCATTTTTTTTTTAAAGTTTACTATATTTAATAATATTACATTATTATTTAATATGAAATTATTTTTTTGCCTATTGTCTAATATTTCCAAATATTTTCATAAATATAATAAATTATAGATGTATATTTTTGATCAATTGAACTACTTAACACGATAAAATAATTGTAATATTTAAAAAATTGTCTAAATAAAATATAATAGTATTAGTATACTGTGATAACTACTAACATTGAAATCTAAAATTGTAACCAAAACCCAATCAATTGCTGGGTTGCCTAGAACTAATAATTTAGACTATTAAGATAACATTCTTTTATAAATTATATAGTATATATATATTATTATTATTTTAATTATAATTTTTATTGTTTCAAGTAATTCAATTAATCAAAAATATATACATCTATAATGCATTATATTTATGAAAATAAAAGAAATGTATATATTTTATTTTAAAAAAATAATTTTATATTAAATAATGAATAATATTATATTATTAAATAATAAACTGTTAAAAAAAACGAATGGAAAATGTCAGCATCAAAAATATATTGGGAGGAAATGTACTACAACAGCGAACACAGTCGCGAAGAGAATGTCCCTTTACCATAGTGTGTATGAAAAACAGCACAAAGGTAAATAAAATAATGTAGATTGTACGAAAGAAAAACAAATCCTTTTTTAAAGAGCTCTAAAACCATTTTGAAGCAATTTATTTCATATTAAACAACATTGTCATATTACTATATCATAATACTTAAAAGTCTAGACTTGTGACTCGTATCTCGAGTTATTTTACAATCGTTTTAAGTATACCATTGTGTATGTAGATTGTACTATTATCGCTGAACGTGTTAATTAAGTACATTACAATACATTTATGTGTATTAATAGTTGTCTTAATTGAAAATGTCGATTTTTTAATATTGATTGCCAATTTTATGGATCCGGTAATGTAGCTAAAATGAATAAAAATAAAAAATTAAAAATTTTCGTGTAACTTTTGTAAGATAGTTATTAATATATTAAATAATTTACTTTCGAAAAAAAACGTCTCCTTCTATAATTTGTGTAAGTATTAAAAATGTTTTTGATTCGTTATTTCTGAAGACGCAGTTTTATGTTTTTGTGCAATGAAGTATAAATTAGAATTGTTTTTCTTTTTTTATATAGATGTGTAGCCGTATAGGTATATGCATTATTATAGTTCAGAATATTATATTTAACAAATAACGTTACCGTTTTATGAAAAGCTACATACCTACATTATACCATTTTTATATCGTTAACGGTTAACCTCTACGGCGGTATTAAAAATTGTACTTTTGTATTGTTAAATTTTCTCGTTTTATTAGTTATTTTGTTTAATTAGCTTTACATTAATATGAATTTTTCACATTCAGGGTCGTAGTGTTTGTTATAAATACATATTTATTATATACAAAGTTAACACGAGAAGTTATTTTGGATCATGCGGATTTCGAGTTGTCGACGTTATCGTAGGACAGAGTTTTTTCTATAATATGTATATCCGGCGTTTGCGTGCGTGCGTAGGCAATATTTATTCCGAATGCTAGGCAATGACCCTTGGCGGCATGTGTACAAAACAAATTCTTTCCAGTGCCTATTAGACTTCAAGGTCGACGTACAATATCCCCCTATTTTTCGACCCGCCCATTTATGTCTTTAGCTTGCTCGTTTCTTAATAAAATATTATACCCTATATAGGTACATAATATAATAATATATACTATAATATATCCCTTGACATTTAACTAAACACAAATATTGAAATCAAAATAAACCAGTCACACAAAATGTAATGTAATTTTTGTAATTAACCCGGCTTAACTGTATTATATTTTTAAAATAATCGGTCTTTCTTCTTTGTAGGTACTTTTTTATAGGGTCTTATTAAGGTCTTTCGTACTATTCTAATAAATTTATTTAAAATTTACCTAACTTAACCTGTAGTTATATTTTACAATAATAATACTATATTTTGTATTTTCATTTCTCTTTTATTCATTACAATGGTACAAACCTTGGATATGGCGCCACCCATATGATTTGAGAAAATTAAATTTTTGCTAAATGTATGTATGCATAAATATATTATATCGGATCATATTAGTTAGTTTATAATAATTTTAATTAATTTTATTATATTGAAATTTCAACGTAAATACCTTATTATTATAAAGGAAAAGAATATCTAAACTAATACGATGTATGTATTCGCTTTAAGTGTGTTCACGGGTGTTGAGTAAAATATATATAGTATTACTTTTTAAAGCCTGTGCAAATTATACCGGGTTCAACCTATGTACGACAAAAAAAAGTGACAAATGTAAATAACTAACTATGTAATATTTTTTATTCTTATTAATTTAATTTTTTTTTAATAAAATTAACCACTTTGACAAATTTAAATTTAAATATGTTTAAGAATAAAATATATATACAGTAAGTTAATAATTACTTTCATCTATCAATTCTCTCTGTTGTATCTTGTATATATTATAGCACTGTAGTACACAAACTATTTTTTTTAGGTACAATATGTATGTATGAATATCTTGAGTCCTTCACACATCGTGTATTAATATAATTATATATTGTTATTAATATTTTGTATTTATAACAAAATATATGAACATATGTTGTCATCATGCGAAAAGTGGTTCGGTGGACGTTTTTATAATTATATTTTTTAATTTTAAATTTGTATAAATTCGTAGTTTTTTCGTCACTTTTTACATGTTGACAATACAGTAGATCGCCAATTATCCGGACCAATTGATGTCAAGGGTGGTCCGGATAAACAAATATGTTTAATAATTGACAATAACTGACTTACTGAGAAAATACCAAAATACCGAGGCCGTAGCAATAGCTGATAATAAATAATCATAATCAGCGATAATTATTGTAAGGTGGATATATAATCAACGATTACGATTATGTGGAATGACAAAATACGATTACATTAGAGTTATTAAAAGACTAAACCTTTATTATTATTTTTTTATCCGGATGTCCAGTTGATTGCCGTTCGGATAATTGACGTTCTACTGTATTTGTAAAGGTGATATATGATGATTAAATAAAATCTACCTCAATTGCAAATGTATTATGGGTATATTTTCTGGCGGTAATGGTATGCACAAATACCTACATGCTGGTAATAAACTAATAAATATTGATTTTTGTCGTAGTTAAAAAAAAATAATGTTATTTCTCTAAAACCATCATGGACATAACTTCTGCAAGTTTTTAATGACTGCGTTTTGGTTAGAAACGGAGATACTTGAATTATATAACAATATGCATATGGCGCGCGCGTTTATTATTGAATAGAGCTTTCGAGTGTTTTTTTTAAATAAATAAGCTATACAGTTAAAGAGCTATTGAAACTTGATATTACGATGGAGCTTATGAATTCACCGGTGCGTATATTTTAAGTACGTTTCCTCCCGTAAATTGTATACAGCCATTTTAGGCAACGACAAACATTTCAAATCATAATTCTTATTCCAAACTTTTTTCGGCTTCGCGGCATTATTGTTTACTTTAGCATATTATGTTATACAATTAGTTAACATGATTAACATAGATATAGTTCTTATTTAAAAAAAAAAATCATTGATATTAGTTCGTAAGTAGTATAAAAATAAAAATGTATTACATTATATATTTAAGTATTTTTTTAAATTATTAACAATTATATGTATAAATCGTTCATATATTTACAAATATAGTTTATTTATAGTCTTTTTGGTGGTTTCGTTATAAATATAATTTTAGTGGATTCAGGGAACTCTATATGTCTATTGTACAGAAAAAAAATCACATAAATATTCATTGGGAATTTATTTTTATACTCAGCTCAGATAAAATTTGAATCAATAATGTTGTATTTTTAACGCGTTCAAACATAAAACACAATAAATATACCACAATCGTCCGATTGCCAATAATATTTTGTAAAAATGCGTTCATACATTCGTGTTTAATAATAATAATGTACCTACCTAGGCACAACATATTAAACGCACCTAGAAATTTATAGGGTGCGTCGTGCGTGGAATGGGATGAATGAGTTATGAATTATTATTTAATATTGTAAATTTAATATTACACGTTCAGATACAACACGTTATATTATAATATTATGTATGTCGAATTTAAAGCGGTCCTCCAATATACAAACGATGGATATTATGTTGTTTATATACGTCGCTATGTTGTTTTTTTTTATTATTATTTATTGGGGACGTCAAATCCACCACAATAGTATAACGTCCATTTGGCGAGGGGGGGGGGGTTATCCAACGGGTGCTAATTATTAGAAGGGTATTAATTTATAATTCATCGGAAATAAACATTTCCATAACATATAAATATATATTATGTCTTTATAGTGTGAATATTGAATTATATCTATTATAATTCTTAACAATTGACCCATTTAAGGTGAATTTTTTTAGTGACTTATAAGGAGTCGTTACCTTAG